>CM074805.1:3885615-3896229 GCA_037447605.1 Zygnema circumcarinatum
CCCCCCCCCCCCCCCCCTTCGGCGGCCAGGGAAGAAATCCACGCTCGACGAGTGGTCCTGTTTTTCTCAACCCAAAAAAAAAAACCATCAGTATATGGCTGCGAATGAGACTGCGGAAAACACTGACCGGAACATGACTGCTCAGTGCAAACAGAAAAAAACAAAAGAAGGAAACGGGGGGGAGGGGGGGGAGGAGAAAGGAAAAAACAAAGTCTTGCCAGCTGATTTTGAGGAGAGACGAGGGAGGAGGGAGGAGGGGGGAGGGAAGAGGGAAGATGGAGCCTCACTTCTTTCAGAAATGAATCAAAGCGCGTGATGTCCACATCGAAGCTCCCTTCAACCCGTGGCGAGAGGAGGGGCTGTGCGTGCAGCTCCACTTCCCCAACCGTACAAATTGAAAGGGCAGGAAGGCTGCTCCTCGCTGAGGTGCTTTCAGACCAACGGCACGTTTTCTTACGACAAAGATTCCAGAAAGCCTGCAAATTTGCCCCTTACAAAATTTTCTATGATCTATTCAAGGACTTGTGGCGTACAGTATTGTTTTTCCTGTATAGCTTTAGCCATTGGCTGCGTCGATTCCACTTCGAAGAAGCCTGTGTATGATTGTAGGGATTTTCTTTACCGCTTTTTCGCAGTTTTGCCTCCAAATAATGCTTCGACTCATTGGGGTTCGAAGAGTCAAGTTATTGAACTAACTTTGTTTCCTGTCCGTGTGACATTCTGCTAGTCATTGTCATTAAAGTTATTATTTCAACTTTGTTTAAGGCTTATTGGCTGTGGAAGAAGAAGCACTCCTCTATAGGTGGTTGCAATGTCTGTGCTTTGTAAGAGAAGTGGCTCTTCTAGCAAGCACCATGTTTGTCCTTGTTTGGCAATCAGATGTGTCTCACCGGAGGAATTTCCACTTTTATTGTAAGCCTTGTGGCCACAGCACTGCCTATGTGTATGTGTCTAGGAGTTGTGCATGCCATTGTTTGCCCCACGCACTTTCCGATCATTGGCCAACCATGCGACCATCTGCGTGTTCGACTCATGCGCTCTAAACTCTCGGTACTGTACGGACAGTGGCCTCCAGGGGCCAAAAATGTAAATATTCACAGGCGCGTCACATTTTTTCATTGGAAAAATGAAAAATGAAGACGCGACGAGCGCCGTCGACCGCTCGGCCTACGTCCCGTCACACGCAGTTCCATGTTCCGTTCTATGCTGGAAATCGAACTGAGCTGAGATCTGGGACGGATGCGCCGCATAGAACGGCGCGCCGAAAGCTCCTGTCATGTCCCTGTCAGGGGCTCGCTTGCAGCCTCCGTTCGGGGCATTTCAGGGGGGGCAGAAGCTGCTGTATTGCCTTGCCTGACTGTACGTTTTCAGCAGAAGCAGCAGCATTGGAAGGGCTTGGACAGGGACAGGGGTAAGGCTTCGTCGCAGGGTTTTGAGGGTGCGCTTTTTTCCTGTCTTTAAGGAATTTGAAGTGTTTATGGACTGCTTGCTAGTCTTGCTGCTCAGGTTGCAGGCTGGATTGACTGAAGGAGGTTTGATAAGAAAGATTGACGGGTGTGTGATGTAGACGGAGCATAATGACAAGCAGAACAGCGGACAAAGTAAACCGCCGTCAACTTGTTGGAGGGCATGAATTAAAAGGGTAAGGCCGCTAAGGAGATCAGCTGTCAGTAAGGGCTTGTAAATAGTGAGCTTGTTACTTAACGCAATCGAATCTGATTAATTCATAACAACTGAAGGTGAATATGTAGCATTTCATAATTTAGCAAGTCATATGCTTACATAAACCATTTTGACATCAACAGTATCCGCTTATAATCTGAACGCTTAATGCCAGGAGGGAACTGTGGCTGCTGATTCACCTGTTGTAAGGATGGCTAGTAGCCATTGCCATGCAACTGTTGCGACAATGATAATTTCGTTGAATTATTACATTATGACTACATTATTCCTTTCTCTGATTTGGACGTACAGCTTTGCAGGATTTCCCGTCCACCGCTTTCCTCATCCAATAAAAAAAGAGATAAAAATTTCTGCTGTGCGCAGGTATAATCTGCCCTCCTTTCAATCGCTGTTGCTTTACACATAGATTTTGCGAATGGGAGGTGTGCAGACTGGCGTGTCATCATCTGATCGGTGCCTTACGTATGTGTAATAATTCTCTGTCTCCTATTTTTTTTCGGGAAACACCTCTCCGCACATCGATATACGAACTTGGTTTATGCCAAGAGTTTATTGAATGGATATTCCATTAACAAAGTATCTCAGCAGGAAACAATTCTGCTGGTGCTCTGCCGTATTGCGGTCATGCTTCAGGGTTATACCAATTTCATGACGAATCCAATCTTCAAGCAAAAAGCAAGAGAGACCGTGGCGAGCTCAGCAGCAATAAGTAACTTCGATGAAGAATGCTCGGCATGTGTAAACTTAAAGAAGGAGCGAGACCTCACATCAAAAGGATGGGAATTACAGTCGATGGTCACTAAGTATTTAGAGACCAGGATCACCAAGCTAGAGGCTGAGAATATCAAGCTACAGGCTAAGAACAGCAAGTTAGAAGATGAAAACGAATACCTTCGAGAAAAGGCTGAGCTCCTTCCCACTGAACGTGAACAGGACCTGGATCCCCTGGAGAGGAAGCCGATCATACTCCCAGCTTTCGACAAGGTACGTTACGATTAGCACAAAGAAGTTGTCAGGGTGTAGCCTTGAGCTGAAGGAACTTCATTGACGAAGTAGAGTGAGCGTTTGCTTGTGCAGGAAAACAAGCTACCACGTGTTCACGCTCGTACGCGATAACAATTTGTTCTTTGCGTCTTCAAAGAAATTGGTATGAATTTCATACAGCTCCACCAACCGGTCTAAAAAATTGTTCAACAACGCTCTCCTCCAGAAAACTCTCGTATGCGTTTTTGCGCATGACCCTGAAACTCTGTGCTCTAACTCACCTCGCAGGTCGCTTGTAACTGGTCGCTTGCGTGCGCTTTTTGTCACTTTACAAATGCCCGAGATTAAGGTCTGCTCGTTCAGCTTCCCCCTCCTCGAGCACATGCTCGACCACCCTCAGACACAGGGGGGCATGTTTGGCTCATCACAAGGCTGCCTCCTCTCAGCTGTTGCCAACGGCAGTTCCGTGCTCCTTCCAAGGTTTCAGATTGCCGATGCGTTGATGGCCAGCGGCACAACACAACCGAGCTTTTCATAGGTGTTCTTTTTGCTATACCTTGCAGAATGCCTCGTCAGAATTTCAGATTATCCTTTCTTTTGATAGACGGTTTTTATTGCATAGACTTCGGCAACGAAATGGGAACCGAAATTGACCTGAACGCCCTCCAGAGCAGTCTGCTTTGCTGAGTTTGAGCTGACATGTGTGTACCGAAATTTTGAGAGTGCAGTAACTAATAAATGCCATGGTGATTCCCTACGAGGGCATTGCAAAAAATGTGTTCTTTTTGTGGATTGCAACGATGTATTTTTTTTCTCTAAAATGTCGACTTGATCGAGTCGAAGATGTTCTTATTGGCATTCCTCGTGCTTCACGGTCTTTTAGAAGTTTGCGCTGTCCGAGCCGAAAGGAGGGCTGGCGGAGGGGAGGGGAAGCCCAAGGGGGCCGCATGCTTCTGCTGATCCTGCAGCACCCTTGGTACCCTTGGGACCATCCTTCAGTCGGCGCCTCCTAGAGGATGCAACACCATAGTCGCCGCACGCAAGGGCTTGCCCTGAAAGGCGAAGCAGGCAGCAGCACAGGCGCTCTGGCGACGGCGTGTGAGCACTCATCATGGCGTCCGCACTATCTTTCGCGCAGGTGTTGGCGAAGCGTGATGCGAACGAGTGTGGGTGTGGGGGGGGGGGGGAGTCGCAGCTGTTGGAAATTACCCGACTTGGCTGCGCAAACTCACCTTCCAAATTTCAGATACGGTAGCACTGACAGGATGAATTCATTGCCTAACCCATAACTAGACCAATCCAGTATCATCCTCCTTCCCTTTTTTTAATTTACCCGCCTCATGTTCAGGGTACTCAAGATGGCGCCTGGTCCCGCTCGGGCTCTAATGGCCTTGAGCCTTGAGGTCCCCTCCTGCCAGCGCCATGGCCCCATGAGATGGTCGCCATGGCTGCATGCATGCAAGATGGCCCACCCACGACAGCCGTCCGATCTCGACCCGGCAGATCCTGGCCGTCGGTGCTCCTCGTAGTTCTCCCGCACGACCTTGTCGGCCCTTCGGCACCCAAGATCGTCCCCGGCGAAACCGACACGCTCTACCGTCCGTACCACACGGCCCGACGGATCGTTCGGAGTCGCCCCCTCCTCCCTCCTCATATACGGCCGCGTCCGTACACGAGTTCGTACACGAGTTTGTACTTTTGTACGTTAATTTCGTACAGATTTGCCCGAAAAACGCGATCCCGAGTACTGTACAGTACAGCACGCACCGTACGGCAGTCCGTACGGTCAGTGTGCCCCCTCAGCAGGAGCACTCGCCTCCAGCCGGTGCCACGTGGCGTTCCCTCCGCGAGCGGGCGGGAGGGAGGGAGGGAGGGAGGGAGGGAGGGAGGGAGGGAGGGAGGGAGGAAGGGAGCGAGGGAGCGAGCAGGCGCCGCCCCGGCGGATGGCGCAGCCCTAGCCCTATAGTAGAGTAGAGCGCGCGATCATGGCGGGGCTGCTGCCCACTGCGCGGGGCGAGGCGGCCTACGACAACGCCAAGGCACGGCGGAAAGGCCGGCTTGCAAAGGTCAGGGGCCGGCTCTTCGCCTTTCACTACTGTCCAATGCGTTGACGGATGGTTTCAGGGCCCGCTGAACTCAGGGCATAAGCGTACAGGTCGACGTCGAGGCTAAGAGCAGCATTACTCGTCGAGTGGCTTTATTTAGGTTGTGGTCTATCTTGAGTTGTTTGTTTGTTTGTTTTTTTTTTTTTTTTTTAAGTAAGGTTTCTGGTTTACTGCAACGGAAGCCTGCAGCTTGAGTATTTAGGTACAGGGCTGTTTTCTGCCTCATATTGTAAGACAAGCGGAGGTTTTCGGATTTTCGACCCGGGACTGTTTTACTAGGAATATGGAAACATTGTAACCTATTAAGCTTAGCCGAGGGATGATACGGGTTGGAGGCATTTGGGCGCATGTTGAGCATAGTGATGCGCCTATCGAGACTATATATTTATATGTAGCGCATTTCAATGCTCAACATGAACCCGCATTGAAGTTAGCGGGAACTTTGATCGAACAAGAATTGTTCCAGGTTTACCAATATTGCCACATTGTTTTGAAGTGCTCAAGGAGAATATATCAACGCTTTGTGGCGGAAATTTCGACTCATAAAAACGTTCATTCATTTTACGTGATTGTTTTTTTTCTTTTTAGCGTCCTTGCTCTTGCCTACTGAGCATTGTAGGGTTTGAGGTTCGCCTAAACCTCCAGATTAACTAGCAACGAGAGGAGCCAGACTGAATGCTTTGTGCTTCACCTTCAGGTATTTTTGAAATGTAAATTTTCTATGGATAGTAGCGACGATGAGCTTTAGCATGGGATCTACCCATCGCCACCTGCTGGCGTCTCTGAACCCTGAGTTTTTTGGCTTCGCAGTTGTTCGTTATTTACAAGCGAAAGTATCCAATCCTCCGGCTCTGCAGCCCCACCTCCCTTCTCGCGGTATTTGGCATCTTCTGCTTCGTCTACGTGGTGACCGGCCACACGAGTGTGGGAGAGGCTTATAGGAACTCCAAGCATGGCATTGCCATCAATGAGAGAATATTAAGAGCACGTAATGGATCTGCTCTATTGAAGGGCCAGCCCTTGGAGAAGAAGTTTATAGAAAAAATTGAGGGGACTTCACCAAAGGTAGAAGAAGTTAACGCTGGAGGTCATGACTCGGCACTTACTTCTGATCCTGTAGAAAAGAAGGCGAAGAAAGAATCTGCCGTTAATGGCGAAAAAGTGATCCGGGGGGATCGGGAGAACTATGAAGACGATGAGTCTGACGCGAAGGTGAATGCGGAAGGAGGTTCGACGTTAGGTCTGACAGATCCTTTTGGAGATGATGTTGGCGAAATAGATAAGGACGGACAGGACATTATAGTTCAAGTAGACGAAGGGAAAAAGTCTGAAAAGAACAGAGGTAAAGCGAAATCAGTCGACAATTCCCCCGAGGGGGAGACTGGTAGTATGAAGGAAAAAGCAAACAAGCAGAGCGTTGAAGGAGGTGACTCAACGGACGGAGGTGATGCAGATGCTGGTGTGGGAGCGGAGGAAACTGAGGAATTCAAGAGTATAGACGAGTCTGAATCGAAAGTGAGTGTTTCCAACGTACGGCAGGAAGAGGGAGTAGGCGGGGATAGACAAGAGAAAGGAGGTAAGGGTGCAGATGAGCATGGCAGCAATAAAAAGAGGCAGCGACACTTGATTGGGGGTTCCGATTCAGATGAGGCAGACAGTGCAGACGGAGAGGTGCTAAGGGAAGGGGAAACGGGTGATGGGAGTGATGTTGAAGCTGAAGTGAGGCAACGCGAAGCAAAAAGTGATGGACGTAAAATTGGCGGCCATTTGAATCTGCCTCGGCGTGATGAGCATTCACTTGAAGCGAGGAAACAGTTCGGAGATGTGCAAAATGCTGGCAATGTCTCTTTGGGCGATGGGAAAGGTATCCACCATTTGAGGGATCCTCAGACTGTGGAACACAGAAAGATTGTGCCCAGGACGCACTGGGAGAGGCTGGAAGCAAGAAAAGGACATAATGTGCTGAATGTTCTAGACAAACTGCAGGTTAAAGACATGTTGAAAAACCATTCTAGGAAAGTTGAAGGAAAGGGTGCAGGGAGTGAGGGACATCATGAAACAGATAGACTAGTACACAGTGATGCTAGCGATAGTTTGCTGCAAGGTGGGATAGATGGGGCTGTGAAGAAGGATAGTCCTCACGTTAATGCTGTAAATTTGGAAGGTATGGAAGGGCTTGAT
Source organism: Zygnema circumcarinatum (assembly GCA_037447605.1). Lineage (NCBI taxonomy): Eukaryota > Viridiplantae > Streptophyta > Zygnematophyceae > Zygnematales > Zygnemataceae > Zygnema > Zygnema circumcarinatum. The sequence continues at coordinate 3,892,569 of CM074805.1, forward strand.
GTTAACGTAGAAGGGTTAGCAGACGAGAAGGACCGAACGGTGCATGACCCGCGGCTGTCAAAGGACCGGCAACAAGCTGTTGTTTCTGCCTTTAGACATGCGTGGAATGGGTACAAGAGCTATGCTATGGGGTTTGATGAGCTCAAACCAGTGAGCCGCAGTGGTGCGAACAACTTAGGGGGGCTTGGGGCTACCATTATTGATGCTCTGGATACAGCCTTGATCATGGGCCAAGGCGAAATAGTTGAAGAAGCTGGGAAATGGGTCCAGAATGAGCTGCAATATCACATCGCGAATGCGGGACAGGTGAATTTGTTTGAAACAACTATCAGGATTTTGGGAGGCCTATTGAGTGCATTCTATTTGAGTGGAGGGAGGCCAACAGGTATGGTTGGGGGTTGGGAGCACCGGTGGGGCCCACTTCCAGAAGTGTACTTACAGCGAGCTCAAGACTTGGGAGACCGTCTCCTTGAAGCCTTCAAGCAGAGCAAGACTGCGATTCCACTCTCCGATGTCGTACTCTCAAGCAGGTGGGGCCCTTGTACCTCCCTTCTTTGCTTTCAATGGGAGAGAAACCACTTCTGAGATTCATTTCGGCAGTCATAGCACTGCTGGAGAGATTGGTCGGTACAAACAAAGTGACCCAAAATAGTAGCCCTTTCCTACATCTGAAACTGCCCCTTTGGCTCACATGAGTGGATGGCAGATACCTCAGTCACCGTAATGACTCGAAAAGACAGATTTTGATTTTGTAAAGTGGGTCACTCTTCTTGCCTAAAGCGAACCCTTGCAGACTGAACCGAAGCTTCACCACATAACTCTTATGCCATGAGTAATCCCCCTTCTCCCTTCCCCTTCCGCCCTCTCCTCTGCAGGTCTGCCCGGTCTGCCGGCTTCAATGGCGGTGCGAGCAGCACTGCTGAGTGCACAACTGTGCAGTTGGAGTTCTTGGCTCTGAGCCGTGAAACTAACAACTCCCAATACGGCGAGGCGGCTATGCGCACTATGGAACACGTGCGGAGGCTTCCCAAGTTCCGAGGGCTTGTGCCCATCTTCATAGAGTGCGGAAGCTCACCCTCTTCAGCTACCTCTACCTCTTCCTCCCCTTTCCTAACTTCCCCCAGACTGTCCCACTGCCTTCCTGCCCCGGGTGCACCCTCTCACAAGGACGGGTTGTCTTTGTTTGGGCGGCTTTCGCCGCATACTGTATCGTTTTAAAAGACCAGTGTCTTTTACTTTGGCAAGTGATGTGTGTATTTGCAGCATGGTTGGTGTTTTGGCCGTGTTCTCACATTTAACACCTTCAATCAAGAGCGATCTTTTGTTCCTGTTACAATTCCCCTCCGCCTGTGAGAGTTTGACTTGACGAGCATTCCTTGGTGCTCACTCTCTTTCCTTTCCATGCGGGTGCAGTCCAAACTCTGGGGAGTTCTATGGACAGGAGATTCGGTTGGGCTCGCGAGGGGACAGCTACTACGAGTATCTCCTAAAGGTGTGGCTACAGCAGGGCCGCTCTCCCTCCTTTCTGAGGACGCTCTATGACGAGGCAATGGAGGGAGTGAAGGCGCGTCTCGTTGCGAGGTCTGTTCCCAAGGGGTTGCTCTTCATCGGCGAACTGCCCTCCGGGGGAGAGGGGCATTTCCATCCCAAAATGGACCATCTTGTAAGTTTCCAATCCGCAATCTCTGCGCAGATGTTTGACGATTTTCTCCAGCTGGGCAATGAGAGAGAGTTGTCCCGTCATTTTGGCGATAAGTGAATTGGCATCTCTTCATGTTTGGCAAATTAGTTCAGCTCACGAACATGATGCTCCTTAGATGGAACTCACTACCAAACCAAACCAAACCAAACCAAACCAAATGCCGTTAAATATGTTTTGCAGCTGTGAATGCACAATCTTTAGTTAAACTTGCCCGGATGCTCCCCTGCAGGTCTGCTTTCTGGGGGGCACCTTGGCGCTGGGGGTCACGGGGGGGCTGTCCCTTAAGCAGGCGGAAATGAAGCAGCCGCTGTCCAAGGAGGCAAGGGACACTTTGGAGCTCGCAAAGGACTTGACGCACACCTGTTTCGAGATGTACAACGTTACGGCCACAGGCCTTGCTCCCGAAATCGCCTACTTCAGCACACACGTAAGGACGAAACTGCGAGCGGTTGCAGATGCCACATAGAACAGGTTCTCCGTTTTGGCTCAGGTTGTGTGTCGTGCTTTGATTGCATTCTCAGGGATGCTTGTGCTCGGACGCAGGGCCTTTTGTGTAAGGATCAAACAGGGAATGAGTCGTGGCTGTGTAAAAAAATCAACGTGATTAACTTTCACATTTAAGGTCTGTTAGGATGAGTTTCCTTTGCTCGTGCTTAGAAGGTTCAGAGGAAGAGTGTGGAGAACTTTCTGTCAATGGAATGCCTTCAGGATGCAACTGAAGCTGAATCGTTAGGGAAAGCAATGTCTATTTCCTATTCGTTGACCTTGTTTTGGTGCGTTTTTTTATGTGTAGATGGAGAGCAACAGTGACCACGGGACCCGTCCTGATGCTGAGTACAGGCAGGACATTGACATTCATCCCTTGGATCGTCACAACCTGCTGCGCCCAGAGACAGTGGAGTCCCTGTTCTACCTCTACCGCATCACTGGGGACAAAATGTGAGCCGCCCTGAGGGAGATTGTGTAGGGTTTAAGCATTTGGAGGTTTGACTGTGACGTGCTGCCAAGTATGGAAGAAGGAATTGCATCTTTTGAACGAGTGGCGGTGTGCTGTTTTTTTTGTAAGTGACGTTCTTTGTGTATGGCATCTGCAGCTGTGATGTGATGGGCTGCTCACAGAAATTGAACCTTGATAGGGAGGAGGAGTTGGGCCTTCTTTCTTTCTTTGTGGCAGGTATCGCGACTGGGGATGGCAAATTTTTGAAGCATTTGAGAATTACTCGCGAGTGGAAAGCGGAGGGTACTCCTCACTCAACGATGTGACGAGGGTGCCTCCGCCGATGAGGGACTCCATGGAGACCTTCTTCTTGGGAGAAACGCTCAAGTACTTGTACCTCTTGTTCGACGACAACAACCTCCTTCCACTCGACAAGTTTGTGTTCAACACGGAAGCGCACCCGTTTCCAATATTCGCAAAAGAATGAGATAAAGGGAGGCTACAATGTCTCAGCCAATGTCTGCATGCCACGTCTGGGCAAAGCTTATTAAGGCAGAGCTAAGCAGCACCCTTGTTGTTGTTGGTACTTGAAGCTCTCTAACAGCGAGCTGTCCGTACCCAATTACTACCAGTTAGGTTGAGAAATCGAACCTTTATTTTAGTTAATTGTTCAATGTTCAATTGAAAAATTAGAAAAAGTTACAGTTGAACGTTTGAACAGTCGGATCGAATGTTTTGAAACTTGAGAATTATTTTAACAATATGAAAGAAAAAGTTCAAAAGCTCAATATTTTCGCTTGAACGTGTGGACTCCAAATTTTGCCACGTATGATTCAAGCAGTCTGAGGGATTCGCCGTACGAGTTTTTGCGCCAGATCAACTATCACCGTACGGTACGGATAGATTCCACGACCGTACCGAAGTTTTTGGAAACCAGAAATGGGTCCAGCGCTTGGCGATTTGCCAAAATCTCATTGTTGATGGGTGGATTCAAAAAAAAAAAAAAAAAAAAAAAAAAAAAA
>CM074805.1:3896239-3922334 GCA_037447605.1 Zygnema circumcarinatum
AAAAAAAAAAAAAAAAAAAAAAAAAAAAAACTTGACGCAGAAACTGTATTTTTTTTCGAACTACGGTTTTGAAATTTTATTTTTTCGAGAAGCCAAAATCTTTAGTTCCTTGTGTTCAACCTAAGTGGTAGCGGGGTACATCCTTCCCCCACTCCTCGCCGCGCCAAGGACTGTCCAATCCTTCTGCCCCAAACGCGGCCTTCACGTGCAGCACGTCCAAAGCGTGTGCTGTGCGCGAAGTCCTCCACACTTGCTGCCCAGTTTTGTGCCGGGTTGGTCCACTTGCCAATGGAGCATTTTCACATGCATGTGCACTTTGACCCGCCATCAACAACTGCTAGCTAGAACAATGCATGGCAGCGCTTGTTCTTGAAAGTAGAACCTTGAAAGCCTACAGTTAGCGCTACTGCTTCAGTCGTCCTACGAACTTTTTCCCTTCTATGGGGGAAAGGCTGATTAGGATTATTTGGTGGCAGCCATGTTGGTCACTTATGCAATGTGTGTGCTTACCATTCGTTTGTCGCTTCTTTCCTTTGTCATATATTGCTCCACAAAAAAACGTAGTAGGTAAGTTCCATGTTGAAGGGCCCCGTCTGAAAAAGCACAAAGAAAAACACGATCTCGTGCTCTTCTGTTTTACGGCGGCGGATAACGGAATGGGAGTGGATAACAACGGAACGGGAGTGGATAACGGCCAGCCCGGCGCTGGAATTAATTCCGGAGAATCGCGATATTAAACGGAGGGAATATTCTCCCAAGATCTGCGCGCAACAACGCCCTTCCCCCCGGCATTGTGAGCGGGACGAAACCAGTCCGCTGGCCGTGTGAATGGGCCAAGACCTGCTTTCTAGCTGTGTGAGCGGGTCGAAACCAGCCCCCACTTCCCCTCAGCGCCGCAGCCACGAATTCGGCCTCCCACGCCCTCCCCCGCCGCAAGTCCTGTCACGTGGCACAACCTCCTTCCCTTACCGTCCGATTCCCACTCCACGCGTCCTTTCCACCGTCCGATTTCTCAGTACTAGTTATAGATTCACTTTACACGTGTAATGATTCCCCGTGATTCGTAAAGAATCCTCCAGCACGTGCGGGCCCTCCGCCGCATCATCCTCAGCCTCAAGCGCGATTCCTATCCGCCGAAATTCTTTTCCTGGGCTGCCCGAAGTTTCTTTTTTTTCGGGAGCGCTGCCCCGCTGAGCGCCGCGGACCACCAGAAGCGTCCTCAAGTTTTTTTGTTCACGCCAGCGTGGCATATTATCGACCGCCGGATCTGGAACCCACCCACATCGGACGGTCGAGGGTGCGCCTGATCGGATGGGCGCCTCCTTGCCACTTGTAGAACGGACGGCTCTCCGGACGCGGGGGCGTACGCCGGCGGCCCTTTATTTGGCGGAGGGCTAGGCAGGAGGGGCATTTGAAGCAGCAGCAACAAGCAGAAGCAGGAGCATTTTTGGACGCTGCAAGCACTCCTAGCAACCCTAGGAATATCAGACATGGCGTCCCTCGCTTTGAAGCAGGCGGTGACCATCGGCAGCAGCGAGTTTGTCGGCGCTGCCGTGAGGAGCGCGGCTCCCGCCAAGGCTGTGCAGAATGTGTCTTTCACCATCCGCGCAGCTGGATACGAGGAGGAGCTCAGGAAGACCGCGGTCAGTGTGCTTGATGAGAAAGGGGGTTTTGGCGGGTTTGGTTGCTTGCGATTGATGTTAATGTTGAGGCTAGAGTTGTGAGCTGGGGGAAGGGAGCCTCACAGATCAAGATGTTTTGTTTCTGTGCAGAAAGCCATTGCCACCACTGGCCGCGGTATCCTGGCCATGGATGAGTCCAACGCCACCTGCGGACTGAGGCTGGCTTCCATCGGCATGGAGAACACTGAGGCCAACCGTCAGGCATACCGCACTCTGCTCGTGGCCACCCCTGGCCTCGGCGAGTATGTCTCCGGCGCCATCCTCTTCGAGGAGACCCTTTTCCAGAACACCACCGACGGCAGGACCATGGTGGCTGCTCTCGCCGACAACAACATGATCCCCGGTATCAAGGTCGACAAGGTACATTCAACAATCCGTTCCAGATCCAATAGATTATAGGCGCATTCATGGAAATCGACTGTGAAAAGTTGTATTTTTTGTAAAACTTGGAACTCACTTGGATTCGTTCTGCAATCCGCAGGGTCTTGTGCCCCTTGCCGGCTCCAACGACGAGTCCTGGTGCCAGGGCTTGGACGGCCTTTCCTCCCGCTGCGCTTCCTACTACAAGCAGGGCGCTCGCTTCGCCAAGTGGTGAGTTTCCTTCAAGTCGCCAACCGGACGCACGCGTGCATTGGTACTGCTTGATGAGATAATGGCTCTAAAAGCATCTGACAGTTTTTGGCTCGAGTCTGCAGGCGCTCAGTTGTGAGCATCCCCAACGGCCCATCCGAGTTGGCTGTTACTGAATGCGCATGGGGACTTGCCCGATATGCCTCCATTGCACAGGTACTTCGACTAGTACATGGTGATTCATTAAGCTGAGAACAGCTCGTCTGCAGCATCTTAATTAATGGAGGGAACAGCTGGGACATTTGGGGATGACGGCACAGCTGATAGGGTTTCCGCTGTTTTGCAGGACAACGGACTTGTGCCCATTGTTGAGCCTGAGATCCTCCTGGACGGTTCCCACGGTATCGACAGGACCCTCGAGGTTGCCGAGAAGGTGTGGTCAAAGGTGTTCTACTTCCTCGCTGAGAATAACGTTGTCTTCGAGGGCATCCTGTTGAAGCCTTCCATGGTTACCCCCGGTGCTGAGTGCAAGGACAGGGCCACCCCCGAGGTTGTTGCTGAGTACACTTTGAACCTCCTCAAGAGGCGTGTGCCCCCTGCCGTGCCCGGTATCATGGTAAGCGGCATCTTCTCCACTTCTCCTTCGCCGCTTCCGTTGCACGAAGCATGAACGCCGAACAGCAATCAGTGAAGAAGCTTGTTTGCCCGTGTTCTCGACCTAAGCTTGTCAACTGTTGTTTCGTTTTGCAGTTCCTGTCCGGCGGACAGTCCGAGGTCGAGGCCACCTTGAACTTGAACGCCATGAACCAGTCCCCCAACCCGTGGCACGTGTCTTTCTCCTACGCCCGTGCCCTCCAGAACACCGTGTTGAAGACATGGAAGGGACAGCCCGAGAACATTGAGGCTGCACAGAAGGCTCTCCTGATCCGTGCCAAGGCCAACTCCCTGGCCCAGCTCGGCAAGTACTCTGCTGAGGGCGAGGCTGAGGAGGCCAAGCAGGGCATGTTCGTCAAGGGATACTCTTACTAAGCGATAGCGTCAGGGCACTTCAGGCTGTGCTACACGTGTGTGTAGTCTTGTACAATGACTCTACTGCACGGATTGCAGCAGGCAGAAGATATATTTTTCGTAGGAGCGCGACTGGAATCTTTGCTTCTCCCGAACTGGGAGATAGAATATTGAGAAAATAGGTAGACCACTCAGTTAGGCCACAAAATGAAAAAAGTTTGTTTACTCCCACCTCAAGAAAGAGAACATTTCTCCGTACGTCGTGTTCTGTCTCTCTTGTCTCCGTCTGCTCTTTAAAAAAAAAAAAAAGCTTGCATGCTTCTCCTACAGCTCAGGCCTGTTTCAAGCATTAAAAATGTGAATCCAACCCGCCGCATATGTGTTGAACTCATAATATTTTTGAAGCAGCAGCAACTGTACTTGATCAATGAGCTTTCAAGAGTGGAAGGGATGAGGCAGATGAAATGGGAGTATGAAACCTAGCAGACAGCTCAATTGTCTCCTCTGTTACTCCCTTAGGTGTTTACTCAAATCGCGAAGGCCGTGCGACCAAATGGGGTGAGGGAGAGGAGGGCTGCCTGGGAGAGTGCGAGCCAATGCCTCCATGGCGAATCGAATGGGGAAGTGACGTTGTCCGACGTGGCTGCCACGTAGGCGAAACTGAAATACTCCCCGGCATTGTATGTCCTCTCGGAGCGCGGCTCCGCCGTGACCGTGACCGCGGCGGACCAATACGCGAATGCCACGAGGCTGCGTTGTGCCACTTTGTCCCACACGACAACGGTTTATTATTCGCCACGTGACCGTGACCGACTGGTGGTGCAATTGTTGTTGAATTTCGGGCTTCATTTCTATGTGACGTGCCACCGAGGTGTTTGAGACAAAAAAAAAAGGATCACTCCAAAAGTTCGGAATAAAAAACTATTCAAAGCTAAAATCTACTAAAATTTCCTTCGTAGAAAACTCGGCTTTTCTCATTTACATGCGGATGCAAATTTGCAAAAAAGGAAAAAGAAAATCGTTACTTTCTTACAAATAAGACAGCGCATCAATTCCGAGCCGCGCACCTCGAATTGATTTAAGGCATTAAGAATGTCTGCACATATACAACGACCTAAAAAAAGAATGGCAGCCGGCCGTCTCCGGAAGCACGCGAGCATGATGACGTCACAAGACGACCGTGTCGAGCATGGTCCCCAAGGTCTGCACGATGTTGGAGGACATGAGGGCGGACACGTGGTCCTCCAGATGCCTCTTCGCGTCCTGCCGCCCAACATTGGCAATGGCGAGCTTCTCGGGTTCTAATTGGTCTTCTTCAACCACCGCCTTGTCATACTTTTGTGCCAACTCCAACATGTCCTGGTTTGACAGAATAAAGAGAGGGAGAGGGAGAGGGAGAGGGAGAGGACGTAAAACAAGTCAGCCCGTGGTTAAAGAATCCCGTTAGGCACCGGCTCTGGCCAAGATGATGAAAGGTTCCAAAGGACTACTCTATGATGGATTAAACCTTAAACAACTTTCAAAATCTGTGAAGGTTTCTGCCTTTTCGGTGCAGAACAAACCCTAAAATCAAACATGGTTTGACCCTGCAAAAAACTGTCAACCAACAAAGTCGTGGAGAATGGCCGCTTGGGCGGAGGTCATCAAAACTGAAACTTGAACGATTTGATTGACCATACCCGCCCACTCTATGGCCCATGCACACTGTCACCTTAAAATTGCACCAACTGGGCACAGGCACCAGCACCGAGGCACAAGTAGAAGCCCATTCTTCTTGTCTACCAGGTAGAAATTGTGTGCAGGATAAAAACTTCCTCAACAAGGGCAGTCTGCTTCGCAGGAGTGGCCATAAACAGTATACATAACAGAATAGTCGAAAAGAGGAGGCAATGCGTAACATACCTGTACCGTCTTTTCATTGGTTTTCGAGTGATGGTCAAATTTGGTTAGATTTAGCCCATCCGTCCACTTCTTCTTGTGCAAGTTCAGCAGCATCTTCTCTTCCAGCTCATTCTTCCGGTAGTTAATCCCGATCGAGTAGTAATGACGATTGAGACCATGAATGAGAGCCTGCAACCCCAACACCCTAAGTTATCTTTTTACCATCGGAAAATAAGCAAACCCGTAGTTCATTCTTGTCTTCCTAGTGCTGGTGTCGAGGAGTTTCTGGCAAGATCTACAATTGTGTATAGGATGAAATGGGTCCTGAAACCCCTTTCTTACCTGGATGGAGGGTTTATGGAGATGCCCTAAATTGGAAGTGGTTTGGCGTGGTTCTTGGCCAAGCATCATAGTCTGTGGATTGATCAACCGAAAGGCATCGATAACCACTTTTCCTTTCACACTCTGAATTGGGTCCACCACCACTGCCACTGCTCTCTGGTTTAACGCTTCAAAGCTCTGCAGCCACAAATAAAACATCCAGAAATATGAGCATACAAAAGTGTGCATCAAATGGTTAATGTAATAAGCTCAAAAAGTGTGAGCCACGGTCATGGTCATTAGCTGTTAAAAAACAGGCTGCTGAAGTCCTACAGCCCACCTGTTGCGTGTTGATATCCACTCCAGAAAGCCAGCAGCCGAAGCCCGGGTGAGAATGATACCAGCCTACCACCATCTCTGGCCTGTTTAGTTAAGAAATTGAAAAACAAATGTTAGGAAAAATACATAGGTGAGAACGGCAAGCATATGGCATGGCATGCTCACTATGGGATGCCTGCATTAAAATAAATCATAGGCTTTGTTAATCGAACTGACTTGCATGAATGCAATTAAACAAGTGAGAATCAGTCAACCTCCAGAGACAATCTAAGAGGTGTCCCAAGAATAACTCAGACTTAAGCCCATAGTTCAGACCAACCTCTCTTTATCAGTGGCTACACTTCCTTGTAGCAGATAATAAGAAATCACAAACCCTAAGTCCATGCTAAAGAACTATTTTCTCACTAGTGCTTTTGCTCCTCTGCTCAAATCCCTCAATATGCCATACCAGACATCTGCATACATCATACATTCCTGCAATTCCCATTATCCATGTAATTAGGATACTTGCTGCATAACAGAACCAAATTGACAGTCGGCACTGCAAAATCGTTTTTACTAAGACTTTCCAATTAGGCAAACGACTCACCGCCCTGTTTGCTTAAGCATGTCCAACATCTTAGTCTGGAAAACTGGGTCGACTGCTTCAACGCTGACCCCCGTGCCTGACTGTGGCATGGCAAAGACGTCCACCACTCGAACAGTGTAGTCATCGACAAACTCCCCCAACATCAGTCCCATAACTTCCATAGGTACACCAGCTCGTCCTGTCCGAGTTCAACCAAGAAAACGTTTCCTTAGGGCAGATACAGAGGCTGGTTTCACTGTGAGACTCAGCATAGGAAGGATGGGATTTTCAACAACTAATGCGTGTACCAAGCAAAGCTCTCCCCATCTATAAAGTAGTTGGATCCAAAAATCTAGTTGGAAATACTGTGATGAATGTTAGGAACGACAAACCAGAGACACTTTTACAGGACCCAACAAAAGCCAAAATGTTTCATTAAACCCTAAAAGCCTTTCAGACACTAGATTCCATCCCGGTAAACAAGCAAGAGTCCAGAGTCCAGAGTGTCCTAAGAAAAAAATTGGAATAAACTAAATCTCAAGGGGCTTAAATTCTTGATATGAGCTGTGCAACTGTCTTCAGAAATAGTGAATTTTGTTACAGATAGCACAATTTCACCAAAAAGGCCCTCACAGAATTCGCCAAACGGCCCCGTTCATCCTCTAATTACAGACTAATCACTTGAAGATGTTTACAAGCTCTGTCCCATATCTTAAAGAGGGGCGAACGGGGCAATCCCTCCAACACCTTGTCATTTCCTTCTCAATACAAACAACTCAAGGAACTCTCAAATTATCAGTGAATTAAGGAAACACGGATAAATCCTATCCTCACCGTGCTTGAGCATCTTCAGAAGCGCCAGCGACGAGATGTAAACCTGCTCCGAGGTATCTACCAGCGGCGAGTCCGGCTGCGGCCCTCCCATTCCCGCTCCAGATGCGCCCCCCACGTTCTGAAATATGCGCTGCAGCCGATCCATGTCGCAGCCCTTTCTTCCCCGCAGTCAGCGCTCCCTCTCCTCCCCTCGCCCTCTCCCTCTCTCCCTCTTGCCCACTCTCCCTCTCTCCCTCTCTCCTTACACGGAAAGCAGAGCGAAGTTAGGGTTTCCAGCTTTCCCCTCCCTTGGCTCCAAATACAGGAACAGTACTCCGCAATTTGGACAAGACAAAACAGAAAAGGTTCTCTGCCACGATGGCATACGTGGACTGCCATGCTGGCACTTACGGGCCATCTGGACATGTCCGCGTGGCAGAATCCTGCACTCGCAAATCGACAGCTACAACAGGTGGGCCCCTCTCGGGTGTCAATCTTGAAAATCTTCCGTAAATCAAAGTTGAAAATCAGTACATTTTTTAGATAAAATGCTCTCATCAAAATACTAATTCTTATTTGACTTCAGTATACGGGAGAGAATCTCCCGTAGCGATTTTCCTGACGATGACAGCTCCTAGTGGCCTGCCATACCCAGCGTGTCAACCTTTTGAAATAGGGCGTCAAAATTTAATCGGAACCAGTATTCTAAAATCCACTATTTGATAGGTGTAACAGTCTGCAGTGTACTGCGTTTTCTTACCAGTTCCAATTGATGTCGCCTGCCCCCCGCCCGCTCTCCCGCGTCCCGGGGCCTCGCTCGCACGTGCGGCGACTTTCAGGTGCCCGCGCGCCAAACCCGCGAGTTTACTTTCCAGGACGGCTCGGCGACTCGTACAAAACCAATCCTGGACATGCATCGCACGTGTGAATCTCCACTCTGCCCGGAAGGTCTCTGAGGGAGGGAGGGAGGAGAGTGGAGGAGCGGAGAGGGGAGGGAGGAGAGAGGGGGGGAGAGAGGGCGGTTGAGGTTGACGGCTTGCATGGGGTGAAGGAGATGGCCTGTTGAAATATGCCGGACGAGTCAGTGGGCGCTTGGCGCCGAGGACGCTGGCTCGGGGGAGAGGGAGAGGAAATGGACGCGTGTGATGTTGCGCTAGTTGCAAATACGTTGAATACGGGAGACAAATCGTTGCTTTCTTGTTACGCGGGCAGAGAAGACGACATACTGTGTCCTATTGCCACGAAAAATGCATTCTCACCGAACGAGGACGAAGTTAGGTCAGTTGGAATGACAACTGTACCATGTCTGTCTGATTAACATCTGTTTATTCTGTCTAGACATGACGCTTTTTCAACAGGCTGAAGCAAAGAGGTAATATGTCAGCTCGCTCAGTCCTTACTGTTTAACTCGCTTGACCTTTCGAGCATTTAAAAAACCCTTTTGTTGTATGTCAATGCTCCGAATCCTCGTAAGTTCTTGAGCAACTTGGATCAACTGGAGATCGCTTGTCTAAAGAAGGATTCACGTTGGGCTGTTCACAGGGCCTACAAACTTGGCAGAGGAAAATGTTCTTATAATCAAATTGAACTGCTCCTTTTGGAATCAAACGGCAAGGTCTCGAACTTGCTGGGAATCGCTGAAGCTGCAGAAGTTGCAGTGGGTGGTGATGTGGACGACAGCCTCTTGGACAGTTCCTTGCGGTACAACCTTCGCTTCAACGATGGTCGTCAGATTAGGCTATACTTATTTCTGGTTTATGCAGTTCCACATGGACTCACATATGGAAAAGACCAATGTCCAGAGTACCACTGGGTACCAGTCACCAGACATAGGTGTCAAAGAGGCTGCAAGGGCCCTGTTCTTCGAGGTCTGCAGAGGTTTGGCAAGTTGCCAAAACGAATCGCTGTTTCGCCAGGACCATGCGACGGGGGCTGGAAAGAGACAAGCAAATTGTATGTTGCAATTGATGAGGCAAGCAACCATGTCCGCCAGGGCTGTGGAACTACACACTTCAGGCTGCTGGTGGCTGCCTATACGGACGACCAGGTCCTTCTTGGTAGTGCTGTTTCCCCCAGCATCAAGGTTGTTGCAAACAACGACGTGCCTGGCGGGTCAGCAAACTTCCAAATCCACTGTAACATAAGCGGTGGGTCCTTGATCTGCTGGCCTGTATGAGCTGGGACGAATTGCGTGCCACAATCTGACAGGAGCTGTTTTATCTGGAAAATTGATTCTCAATTGCGTTAGTGCTTTTCGCTTGCCTTTCTTGTTTGCACTCTAAATTATTTGCATTGCATTGCAAAGAACAGTGCGTGTATATGTCTATTAGTCCATTGCACCTCCTTCCCACCCGCCGGAGCAGGAGAAAAGGATGGAGCTGTGGAAGGTGGTACTGTATCAAGGACAATTTTTCCCCACTGCATAAGTTAACAATAGTACCGGTCAAGGTCGCAATCTTGTAGATTGCTCCATTTCTTGTTTTCATTTCCGTCATGTCCGTTTTCTGCCATGCAGAGGTGCCGATGAGCACTGCGGCTCCAAGACAACCTGAACCCTCTTTCGTTCAAAGAAGCACAAAACGAGGTGTACAGTCTGGTATCACAAGTCACAAGATCCTCCAGGTACTTGTCGATGTATATTCAATTTTACGACCATTTCTTTGTTTTGACTTGTGCTATCATGGAATTTTCGCGTACCGTCCCCTTCCATGTTGTATGCGGCAGTCATCGTCGTCTGAATGTAACTACTGCAAACTATACGATCGGCCTGTTTTTTTCTGCAAACATGGAAACTGCATTAGCATGCACTCACTAGTCATGATAATATACGGAGAATGTTGTTTGTGTTTGTGTGTTATTGCAGACAGGTAGTGGTGTACAGACTGCGGGAGGGCCATCGTCACACCTGCCATCATCTTTTGTAGCTGCAGCGCAGTCTGATTTTACAGCCGCTTCTGCTAAGCCTCTCACAGAAGTGAGGGCAAATGCATCTTTAGATCCAGTCGTGTTCCAAATTGGCGATGTAATAATGGAAAGCTCAGATAGGCCAAGATTGGTACTTAAAGAGGAACTAGACGACACCAGCCCGAGCTCTTCTCCTTCATCTGAAGACTATTCAGAGTTCTTAAGTGAAGGGACTTCGTTATCAGAAGAACGAGAGGAGACCTCGTCACAGTCAACAAGATCTATTATCAGCCTTGATGAGGTGAACATTTTGGCAAATTGCTAGTTTACTACTAGTTAGTACTAATTTTGTTGATCCGGAGTTATGTAACATGAGCATCCTTTTGAAAGCAGAATTTGGCTTTGAGCAATGCTTGGAGCAACGGTTTACTCCCCATTATTTATGCTCGATAGTTGTTCGCCTAACCGGCTGGAAGTGGGATTCAAAACAGGATAAGGACCCTTATTGTCGAAAGGACCACTCTTTATCAACTTCATGTCAGCGGTATGTGTGGAGGGGAAGTTGTGAAATCGGCCATCAAAATGCTTTGCTCTATACGGTGATGTTCGTTCTTTGATGGCTTTAGGGAGACTATTGGAAATGCCTCCTCCTATCTTGGTTTTTTCAGTTTTTGATTTTATTCATATAATTTGGTGCTTGTGCAGCCTTTTTGAAGCCTACGCGGCCAAAAGAGGAGCGGTCTTTCAACTGGAGAGTCTTGCAGCTTCATTAGGTATTGGCACTGAATCACATTTGTTCCTGAATGACTGAGAAGCATCTTTGTCTGCGTCGCCATCTTCTCATCTTAGTTGCTGACAAGACTCGTGCTTTGAGTCAAGTCGTTCAAGCCACTAAGCAAGCCTGTGAGTTATGTGAGGCTTAAACGTGTATGTGAAATTGAGTGAAATAGGTGTGGTTGTGCGGTTTTTCAGTATTTGATGACTCTGGGAACTGCTTGTGGCTCTTTCTTTTGAGGTGAAGATACTTCAAAACGCCGCGTCTACGACATAGTCAACGTTCTAGAAAGCATTCAGGTGGTTCGGCGACGAGCAAAAAACGAATATGTCTGGGTTGGACATGGGAGGGTTGCTAAAACTCTTGCAATACTCAAGGTGACATTCTCTAAACGATCATTTATTGAACAATTTCTTGATGCTAAGTATTGTATGCATTGGGTCTTGGCCGTGTGTTCTCCTCCGAGTGAGTTGAGATTTTTGCGTGGCTTGGCAGTGCCAGTGCTTTGTAAGTTCAGTTGAAATCTTCCATTTCCTGTGAACTGAAGCGATTACTAGTGTAGGTCGTAAGAGTAGCCATTTCGAAGAACAATGTGGAGGGAGGACGCTGAAAAGCGAAGACTGTTCTTGTTGGGCAGGGAAGGATCACTAGTGCTGCTACAACTGGAGGTAGATATGTGGCCGGTTCTGCGACTCTGAGAGGTAAGGCACTGATATCATGCATTTTTGCTCGCTGCAAGTTTAATGATTGTGTGTCGACAACTGTGTCGTAGTTTTTCTTAAAGCTGTAACTAGATGCATGGGTTCACGCAGCCTCTGTAAACACTGCTATCTGCTTTGTTTATCTTTCTATTACGGTCCTCGTTCATCCTTTTGCAGCCAAGGTCTTCTGCTCCATGCTAAGTGGAAGAATAGACTTTTTTCTTATCAGCTACGCTAACCAAATTGGTTACCGCTTCTGAGTGCTTTGCTGCAGACCCAGGGGATGACAAGTCTTTGCGAGCTTTGAGTGAGAAGTTTGTCCAAATTTTCCTAGTCAATGAGGTAAGGCTGCCTTCTTATTCGGTTTGTACTTTCAGATATTTTCAGTTTGCATACTCCAATGACCGGAACTCGAGTTATTTCTGTAGACCACTGACTAATGTATAGAAACCGGATTTTTCGGTTTGCAGAAAGTTTGCATTGGACAACATTGGCTCCTTTAAACCTGAAAGCGAAATAATAATCCTAATTTTGTAGATGGTGAGGTTTCAGATTCATGCTTGCGTACTTTTGACAATTGCAGAGTCGACCAATTGCATGGGAATTTGCACTGAAGAATGTGTTGGAGGTTGGAAATCACCAACACAATATGCACCGTGAGTGAAATTTCCATTCGACACCCTCGTTTAGCACAACACAAAAGCTAATGTTTTCTGTAAACCGGACAGGAAGCTGTCTTGATGAATAAGATATGATAGCTCCAAGTGCGATACTGACTGCTATGTACATGTTGCTATTGAATGACCGTAGGGAGAGGCCGACGCCTGTACGATGTTGCAAACATTCTGACGTCGATCCATTTGTTGGAGAAACGGTCTCAATGCACGTGGTCCAACGCCACCGCCAAATCCTACTTCCGCTTTCGGGGCTCGAAGGGTGTGAAGGATCACCTCATAGCTGTTGCTTCTTGTGAGTGCCCACATCCTGTGCCTATCTCACCGCTCGAAGCTTCTGTAATGGCTGTAACATGAGGATGCAGCCGTTGGACGAATGAACTCACTTTCTTAGACTTACGGGTTTCGTCAGTTTGAAACCATAGATTTGAGGTAATCTAAGGCAGGCTGATCCATAGTTAACACTACTGTGTCTCTGTGTGTTATGCCCCTACACATCACATTATTCGTCCTGGTTTCTTCCTCCTCGGAAATTTCATCATCATCCAATTGTATCTCCGTTCAGGTCGAGCATGCCGTTTCATACCCCCATGGAAGACCCTTCGAGCGAGGATTTCCAAAACATCCAAAGTGCTCTTCAATCTTAACCAACCCCTTTCCCCGGCGAAAAGGAGCAGAGAGGAGGAGAACAGCCCCTCCCCAAAAGGCGTGCAAGTCGCCAGAGTGAGGCTCAGTCCTCCGAAAGTTCCGCCCGGCACCTCGTCTTCTGTCACCTTTTCAGAACATCACATTGGCAGACTTACCACTACCTCGAGTTCAGGGAAAGAAGAGAGGGACCTTATGGACACAGCGAGTGCAGAGCTAGACTCAAGCAAAAGGACAACGTCTCGTAAAAGGCTGCCTTTACAGGCAGTGGACAATTTGCCAAGACCTTCAAAAGTGCAGAAAGTAAACACATTCAACAGGTCAGTAACAGGTGGAATTGCAGAGAAGCCAAGTGAAAAACAAGTCTCAAATTGTTCGAACAGCATCAGGCCGTTGCCCCATTTGGTGCAGGGCACACCACAGTTTTCAACGGGAGAGTTTGCTGATCAGATTAGGCTTTACCGGTCAGATCGTGCTGAAAGATGGCCTATTGACTCTGTATTGACCGGAGAGCAGAACTTGACACCTGTCAAAGGGAATTTGAGCGAATGTACGCCTATGTCTGTGAGGCCGGGGAAGCCGATAAGTAGTCGCCAGGTAATGTTGGCTAAGGTAGAGGAACCTATGGACTGGGAAGCCGATAGTTTGAGGATGAAGGCAGCAGTAATTGATGAAAGCAGTGAGAAGGAAAGCGGAGGTAAAGTACAAATCGCCAGATTTGAGTCTCCAGTTACTCCCACCTACGCATCGACTGAGAAGGCATCGGGGATTTCGAGGTTTGGCATGTTTGAGGGCAGGTCCGAAGAGAGACCAAAGGAAGGAGAGTCTCGAAGGGAGCAACATCTGCGAAATTGTTTTCCAGAATGGCATTCTCCAGAGCGATCAGGAGGGAGGCATGGAAACTCTCCTACTGCTCAGGATGCAGCTGCGACTAGTAACTACGTGATGCATAGTCCTGCTACTCCTTCCTTGAGTGTCCTTCGTCCAGGATTTGCAACTGTACAGAACCACAACAGCTCGCCTGAATCTATTACGCCGCAGTCAAGACCAAGTGGGGTCTATGTGCATAACAAAGTGCTCGTCGACCCATTGAGCTGTCTTCCTTATCTCTTCACATCCGACCAGTTAGCACAAATCCAGGCCCAAAACCCATGTAAGTTTTACATCTCCACGGTTGGGCTGTTTTGCAGATGTATGTATGTAAATTGGAAACTGAGGCTTAACTCACATATGTTTTACTGAGTCCAAGATTTGGGGCCTCCTTTAACCTTTGGGATGCTTCCCAGTATAATGCTTAGTTATGGTGAGAAGATTTTGTATGATAGCCTTCTTGATTCTTAAAGCTGACAGTCCCCTTCATTGGTGGCCCTGCGCAGCATTTCTTTCTCGTTACGTGGAATGCTCGCGCCTGCTATTGGAGCTCTGTCACAGTCAGGCTTGTCCGGAAAAGCAACAAAGTGCAGCTGCTGGAAATTCGCAGCTCTTTCATCCCACTCCCCAGTCTCCTCAAAGTGGGTTCTGCCTCGTAGAAGCTTTAACTCAGCCGAAGGAGAGTCTTCACGCACCTAGTACGACCATCGGTCGCCCTCAAAGCTCGCACTTGCAGGAAGAGGCGGTGCAGGGAGCTGGGGCATCCACGCAAGCTGCCATCGGGTTTGTGCCATATGTGCCACCCCATAGAGACACAACCTGTACAGTTCGAGAAGTGAAGGACAAGGGCGTGATGTTATCCCCAAGGAAGCCTGACAAGGGAGATGGTGCCTGTCAGAGTCCTCTAGAGAATGCTTTTGACCTTGCTCTTGTTCATCGGATGGAAGCAACCACGGTGCCAGGAAGAGTTGGTTTCACTCCCTATCTTTCTCCGTGGAGAGATGCAACTTGCAGCGCTCGTAGAGTTGAAGACGTATGCAGTTTATCTCTCCAAGGAGTGGCAGTGGTGCCTGCCAAACAAATGGATTCTGGCGGCGAGGGAGATATGGCAACCGCATATTTGTCTCCGCCATCGTAGTTGGAGAGACACTAGACACCTGTATTTCCAAAGGAGTTAGGGAGTTAACGTTGGATTAGCTTTGCTCATTTTGCTCACTGGTGGTTAGATTTAGGTCTGGGAGTTGGTAATTACACTCCTTGAGCTCCTTCAGCATGATCAGGAGCATATTCGGAAACCTGCGGCCCTCTTGTCAAGCTCCAGGAGTGACAAGAAACCAACTTCAGAGGTGTATCAGTTAGTTCTTGTAGAACATTAAATCTCAATTCTTTTTGTAAAAAAATCCGTCACTTTCCTTCTTGTTTAAATTCACGTTCCAATGCATGATAAAGAGATCGTTTATTTGCTTGCTATGAAATTCGTCCAGTCAGGGTCACCTCGCCCACCAGCCTCAGCGTTGCGTGGGTTCATGGTAGCGACGCTTTGGAGTTTCGAGTTGCGACCTTGGGTCTTGGGAGACCCACTTGCAGAACGTGGCTCCGATATATTGCGGACATGTCGTTCAACGATCCATATCGATTATCGCCTCGTATCGAGTATACCGATTGTACTGGAACTCTCTGGAGCAGCCATCCTCCAAACGGAGGTTACGCCTGCCCTGCACTTCTGCTGCATTGCAAAAAGCGCCCAGCGACAGCACTTCAGGAGGGGGGAACAAGGGATTGGAGCTTCGCGAGAATCAGCAGAGCAGATATTCGTCACAAATGTAGTGCTCTTTCGTCTGCCCGCTGCCTGCGCTACAGAATGAGCTCGCAACTGCTAAATTCGCAATGCTGATAGTTGAGCCATAGACGACATGAACGAGTATTTAAGTTATAAGGCTGCACATCGATAATCTGAACTCCCTATCGTTTTTTTTCGTTTGCTACATCGTTTATTCACGTGAAAACGGCCTATCAGTCACGTTCTGGAGAAAATGCAAGCGTACGTTGCTTGACAAAACACCAAATACGATAGGAAACCATAAGCGAAAAAAGTGCAGTGAAACGGCAGCGATTAAAAAACGTTTCAGATATTTTTAAAGTACAGAAGCACACATCGGAGTCTGTAATGCCGTTTTTGGTCAAACAAATGTGAATGGCTTTGGAAATGCTACTGCTAGCCATGGCATGTTTAAGGTGGTGAACTGTTAGTCCGTGCTGGTCAGAGCGATAGCGTAGCAAGTACTTGGAAACCAGAACATTCTCAACCTGCAATATTTGTCGTTAGAATTCGTTGAATCCGTCACTTTACAATGCAATCCAATGACATGGTTCACAGAAGTTCAAAAAATCTCTATATGCTGATTCGTAGGGCATTGTCCGCCTCTTGAAGCAGCAGTTCAACAGAAATGTTTATGCTTGCATTTTCTTAAAAACTGTGCAAGTGTGTTTTTAACATTTGCAGAGAATGGAGATTGTTAAGCGTGCTTATGCCCGTGTTGGACTTCTGGGAAATCCAAGCGACGGCTATTTCGGAAAGACTGTCTCATTTTCTCTACAGAACTTCTATGCCGAAGTGAATCTTAGTCCTTCTGATCGCATCTCATTTGTACCCCATCCAGTCCATGATCCTTCAGAATTTGACTCCCTCGACAGTTTGGTAAGATGGGATTTCTTAGGCTCTAGTTTTATGGTATACAATGTTGCAAAGGGACAAACCTGCATTTCCCAAGCAAGGTTCCATTTCCCTAAAAGCCTTCACAAAGGCGCATTTCTATGCTAGAATGAAGAAGAGCATAAAGATATCTTTCAGATGCTTGAGTTGGGCTTTCGGAATCACCTATTGATTGGAGTTTGTCAGTTTTCGAGGACAAGAAAATGTCTTTTTCTGCTAGCAAGTTCCCGAAGAATTGAGCAATTCAGGATTACAAACAAAAATTTATAATTGCTATGTACTTAGCTGAACGCATTGTGAAGAGGATCGATATTTGAGCAGTAGGCTGTCTTGGAGCTCAGACAAATCTAGGCTCATCGTATTTCCGTAATCTGATATTGTTTTTGTGCGATTTACTTGGCCTTACAGGCTTCTCGCACTAAAGCTGAGGGTTATTATGGGGGTATTCGTCTACTTATGGCTATCTGCAGTCGATTTTACACGTATTGCACAGAACATGAAATCCAACTTCCTGCTAAACAAAATTTCAGCCTTTCCTACGACACAAACATACCTCGTCAGGTACTTCACCTATACTGCTGAAGTAGCGCGCCAAAGGAAACTCGTGGTTTTATGGATTGCAAGAAATGTATTAGATTCTACACCGTGCTTTTCCTTAGTTATCCTTTATCCTTTTGAACTGCGAAAGCAATAAAATGGAGCTCATTGTTGTTGATACTATGCCACATATGTTCATTTCGTACGTGGGCTGTCTTTATGCTTACTGCAGAGAAACCATTAGCCTTTTTTCCATGACTGCAGGCTGGGCTCTCAGGATCGAGTGCAATTGTCTGCGCAGCACTGAATTGCTTGCTGGAGTACTTTGGCGTGGGAGACTCCATTCCGATGGAGGAGCGGCCAGGCCTCATACTGAGTGCGGAGACTGAGCTCGGTATCACGGCTGGACTGCAAGATCGTGTAATTCAAGTGTACGGCGGCCTTGTCTTTATGGTTAGTTCTCAAACAGTTATGTTGTTTCACTTATATTCTGTAACATCTGGTCTCAGGAAATGTCGACCGCCTGTAGTTTGGTTGAACTGGAGCACCTTCCAGTACATCAAGTCATGGTCAGTATCTCGAACAGGTCGTGTAAAGATTGGTAGTTTTGCCATTAGATATGGTAACCATCTATCTGTTTTGACGTGTGTATTTGAAACCATTGTGCCTGAAGGACTTCGATCGGGTTACCATGGAGAAGTCCGGGAGAGGATCGTACGTGCCTTTGGACCCGAATCTGCTACCAAGGGAGTTGTATTTAGTGTATGCTGTCAACCCTAGTGACTCGGGAAAGGTGAGAAAGAAGCATTCCACAAATATACCATTCGAGTGCATGGGCTAACTTATGAGACTTACCTAGAAGGCCAGCATTTTTATCGGCGCCCCCGTTCGTTGCATCTCCTCAAGACGTATCCACTTTCTTTGGCAGGTCCACAGTACAGTCAGGAAACGATGGCTAGAAGGTGAGCCACATGTCCTTGCATCCATGGACGTAATCGCGAGCTTGGCTGAGAAAGGAAAGGAGGCCTTAGAGAAGCGCGACTATGCAGCTCTGGCGGCACTCATGGACCGGAACTTCGATTTGCGAAGGTATGTGGCAGTGTACATCTGGTAAACGGTTGCAACTGATTACTAAAGCAAGGGTCGACAAGCCTTTGCCTCCTTTTTCGTGCGTGGCTTAATGACTGCCGTGGTCCGTCTGCAGAGAGATATTTGGAGATGCAGCGCTTGGAGAGGTCAATATTCGCATGGTGGAGGTCCCACGATCTGTTGGAGCGGCTGCAAAGTTTACAGGAAGTGGAGGAGCTGTTATCGCCTTCTGCCCTGAAGGGGAATCGCAGGTCACAGGACTCAAAAACGCTTGTAGGGAGGCAGGTTTTATTTGCATAAAGGCATCTGTGGCGCCCCCAAACACAATGTCGTAATGATTTGTTCATTCCTGGAGGTGTTGGAGGAGTCGAGGAGACTGTGTAGCTTGATGTCATATGATCTTTGTTTTTGTAAGCCTTGTAAATGTTATCTCTTTCCGATACAAAAGAATATGCCTTTTCTTTTGCGATATTCCCTGACGTTCTATGCTTCACCACAGTACAATAGCCACGGATGGCCCTTTTTATGGCCCCATTGGAGAAATCAGGAAAGACTCGTGCTCTCTGCCCTTGCCACGAATTCGAAAGGCTAAGGAAATAAGCAGTCTCAGACAGATGATGAACTGGCACAGGCACGTGCCTGCGGCCTGAAATGAGTGACGTGGCCGGGAATGGGGAGGATGGATAGAGCTCCAAAACGAGGTGCTTCTGAGGGACTGTGAACTGGATGGTGTTCAGGTCTAAACAGGCTTCAAGTCAATGCTCCGTGCCCTCGAGCACTGCCTCTGTGCCTCGAGCAACATGCACTTCCAAACTAGATTTTAAGCATTTGAAAGAATAAAAAATAGTGTGATGTAAGCATACACCTGTATATCATTTGCAAGCAAGAAACTTCGATATTTGGTTCATTTTGTGATTTTTTATTTTTTTTACAAAAAAAGATAAAAATGTGAAATTAGTCATGGCAACGACAGCATGAAACAGCCCTCCCGGAAATCCTCCCGCTCCGCATCCACGCAAGTGACACGTGGCACGAAGGCTTCCCCCACACGTGTATGGTCTTCGGTCGTAACCTCCGCCATGGCTACCTCTCTCTGCTGCTCGTCGGCGGCCCGTCCTTAAACGGCAACCTCACTGCTAGGGAAATGTACATTCTCTACTCGTAAGGGTTGACTTTCCTGGTCGAACCTTGAAGGGCTTGCAGGCAGCCATGGCAGGAAGGGTGGCCATGCTTGGAACGCAGAGGCTGCAGAGGAGGGGGAGGCGGGTAGGAAAGCCGCTTCCTCCCCTGGTATGGGCGTTTCCTGGCAGGAGGGAAGTCAGCGGTGGTGCTGCCGCAGGGCTTTTGAAGGACGCAGAGAGGGGCCTCGCAGTGGTACACTTTCTACTCCATTAATTTGACCTTTTTTCACTTCGTCTTTTGGATGTTACTACAGCAGTCTGGAGGGAATGTATGGGAGTGGGAGGATTATATTCAGAGCTGAACAGAAACTCCTTTTTTTTTTTTGTAAATAGTGAGAAGTTTAATTTGAAAATTGTAGCCAACTATCAATTTACTCTGCTGAATGTCATCGTGTGTAGGGTTAGGGCTGTTTCGTTGTAGGTCGCTTTGCAATTCGGCTGGCTTCATGAATTGGAGAGAGAAAATTGGTTGACTTTGTGCATTGTCAGTTGAAAGAATTGACAACGCAAGTCTCCCGAAAATAACTGTCGAGATTTGCTCCCACGCCTCTACCCTACTTAAAGGAATTTGCCCCTCCTTTGCCTTCGCTTGAAAAAAAAAAAAGCATCCATTCTAAGTCAGCAAGAGCCGTGAGTGAGAAAGCTAATGTAGTGTATGCCCGAATGTTATTGTTGTGACCTCAGTGAAGTTCAATCAAATTTCAGTCCATTGTGAGGCGCAGAATTTACCTGTATACAGAGGAGCGAGTGAGAAAATAACTGTTTCTCACACATGATGTTAATCAATTGCTGAAAACAGACCAGTACAGGTGTTGGGGATGACCGTCAATATCGGCGTATGAACTTGTTTACGGCTGTGAACGATGCCTTGAGAATAGCTCTGGAGACAGACCCCAGGTAAGCCCAGGTCAAAGGATGACTCCTTAACCTTCTCAATGTTTAATCAATGACGGTTCTATGCAAACCATGTAAAGAAAGCAACAGCAACAACGTGACAACTTTCAGCAGGTTTACGTTTTGCTTACGCCATTTAGCAATCTTCACTCCTTCCTACTTAACTAGCAATTCTCAGGCTGTGTCCCTTTCTTCAAAAAGTTTTGCAAGCTATTACGGTATTAGCGAAATCGTCTTCTTGACTGCCAGAAATTAGCTGCAATGCTTATTCACGGTCTGCAGATGATTTGGGAGCGTGGCAGGGCCTTCGTATTCGGGGAAGATGTCAGTTTTGGAGGAGTATTTCGCTGCACCACCGGACTGGTGGACCGCTTTGGCCGCCATCGAGTGTTCAACACCCCTTTGAGTGAACAGGTATTGGCCCTCAACGGGAATACAGACATTCTACCTTCATATTGATATTGGTCCATATGTACCTTCATATTGATCTTTCCTTCTTTGAAATGCAGGGCATCGTTGGCTTCGGTATCGGCCTGGCTGCCCTGGTGAGCGGCAAAAAGTCCTCCTTCTTTTAAAGGAACATTTGCTGTCAGCTTTGAAGGTGGCGCAGTCATTCCTATTGGCCTCTGTTGATGCAAAAGCAAGAGCCGACATTCGGAGTGCTAAAGTATAAAAAAAAAAAGTAAAAAAAAAAAAAAAAGTAAAGTAAAGTAAACTTAAGTATGTCGTGGACGAGACTGCTGCATGGAAGGCAGAAGTTATCTCTGTTATCAGGTTGAGAACGTGGTGGCTTAAGCAATAGAAGCTGTGCAGGACTGCAGAGCTATCGCCGAAATTCAGTTTGCTGACTACATCTTCCCAGCGTTTGATCAGGTAAAGTGATTGTCTCTTTGCCTGACAGTGTCATTTGGCTCGTTGGCAATGCTGGCAATATTAGACTTCTCGAATTTCAACAGCATCGTGCTCGTCGCTTCCTTCCTGTCAGTATCTTACATATGGGCTTCTTGAGCCTTGTGAATTTGCAGCTTGTAAATGAAGCTGCAAAGTATCGATATCGCAGTGGCAACATGTTCAACTGCGGAGGTAAACTATTATCCGAAACCGGACTCCACTTAAGAGCGGCACCTGTCCCTACTTTCACCTTAGCCTCTTTGCAGCGATAGTGCGCTCTCCCAAAAGGTGGAAAGTTTGAAGATTTGAATTCTCTGCTGCTTGCTGATGCAGGGCTCACTGTCCGTACACCGTACGGAGCAGTAGGACATGGCGGGCACTACCATTCCCAATCTCCAGAAGCTTTTTTCTGTCACGTCCCGGGACTCAAGGTAGGCTTACTCTCATTCGAGTGCGCTGATTTGGAATTTGGGGTTCATTCCTTTGGGCAATGGTGCCTGGAAAACAGCACAAAACTGAAACTGGTCGGTGCATGGAACAGGTGATCGTGCCTCGCAGTCCTGCACAGGCGAAGGGGCTCCTTCTGGCAACTATTCGGGACCCAAACCCGGCCATCTTCTTAGAACCTAAGGTGAGTTTCTGGGTGGAGTGAAATACTTCTCAAACTGGCCTCTAAAGCTCACTGTAGTTTCTCCTCGTATGGGTGATCGCACATGCATTTGGAAGAGTATCAGTTTGGAATGTGGCTTTCACCTTTGTCTATGTTTTCATAGTTAAACTCGGAGTAACAAGACTTCAAGTAACGTCCCCTTTTTTTAACTGCTGACGCTTCTCTCCATTGTATATGGGTCCCATGGCAGTGGCTATACAGGTTGGCTGTGGAAGATGTTCCATTGGAGGACTACGAGCTGCCACTGAGCCAAGCGGAGGTGAGATATGGAGCAGGAGCCCCCCTTAGTTTATAATTCAATTGATAACGGTGGGCCGCATCGACGTATTTGACCTGAACGGGGTTTGCCTCTTCAACATGTCAGTGTTAGTATTCATTTCATCGAATATGGCTGCAGGGGATGGTGGATGGTGCAGGTTATGAAGGCAGGGAAGGACATAACGTTAGTGGGATGGGGGGCTCAAATCGCGGTCATGGAGAGGGCGTGCCAAGCGGCGGAGCAGGTCAGCCTCCAATGGGGACTCGGGTGTTTCAGTTTCAGTTTCAGTTTCAGTTTCAGTTTCAGTCTCAGTCAGCTCTATGAACGAGTTTGAACGTGGCATGACTTCCCGCCTTAAAGGTCAAGATATTTTTTAGCTTTAGAAACGCATATTTGCATGTCTCTTTGTCTGTTCGTTTTTTTTCGAGTGCTTGTCGACTGCCTGCAGCAGCTGCCTGTTGAAGCTGTACGGACGTGGTGGCGCAGGAGGGCATATCGTGCGAGCTCATCGACCTGCGGACTCTCCTTCCGTGGGACATCGACACAGTGGAGAGGTCGGTGAAGAAGACAGGGAGACTGCTGGTGAGTGGGGGGTAGGCTCTCCCTCCATCTCCTGCTGTCAGCAGGGAATTACGGCAGAATGATGAGTGTAAGCAGTCAAAGCAAGGGCGCATTAGAAGACAAGAGTTAGCTGGTTATTCATTTTTTTTTGGGAAGGAAGGAAGGAAGGAAGTAGAGCACTCAGTAATGTGTCCTCCTTTAATCAAAGCATTGAAGTTGAGCAGGTGAGTCATGAAGCACCGATTACCGGTGGATTTGGAGCGGAGGTGGCAGCCGCCATAACAGAGCGCTGCTTTCTAAGGGTGAGAAACTCTCGTACTCTCCCTCCCTTTCTTATCCGACGTCGTTCTTCCCTGGTTAATATTCCATGAAGTTTGTTGTAGCCCCTACATCCTTAACCCTAAATCCTAACCCAAACCTTAAACCTCAAACCCGAAATCTCAGACCCTGAAACCCTGAACTCAAGCCACTACACCCTGAACCCTAAACTCTGAACCCGAAACCCTAAACAATGCAGGACTGTCAGGGAGGCAGTGTGTATATTGCTATTGCGATATCTTATCTTAATCTTCCCTCCCTGCCTTAAATATAATGTATGAAGTAGTGAGCCATCTCTCTCTCCCTTGTGCCTGCATGCAGTTGGAGGCGCCAGTCTCAAGGGTTTGCGGCCTGGACACGCCATTCCCGCTTGTGTTTGAGCCCTTCTATCTGCCCAACGAGGACAGGGTGAGTCAACTCAGGCAACTCAATTTCTGACTCGTAAGTATGTATGGGCTAAGGATGGGCTTGGCGATAACAGGCTGTTGCTCCTTGAAGCTTTGATAAAGCGTTTCTTGTTGTCTCGCCCTTTGCAGCTACTTCGTGCCATCAAGTCGTCGGTTCACTATTGAAAGTGGCGGTCTGTTCTTTTTTTAGCGAAGATGTGTCTTTAGCGCGGGCCGGCTGGCAGGCTGCAGGGGTCAATTGTTGGCACGATGTACATATGTGTGAGCTGTGTGGAGGCAAGTAGAAGCAGGGCTAATTTAGTGTGTGAGTTGCCGGGGCAACTTGGCGAGTGTACATAGAGAGGGCTGTGGACAGCGGGAAACGCTCCCTCTTGGGCAGCGGCTTGGGCTCCGATCTTGTTGTAAAATTTGTTTTTTTAATGTGTTTGATGTTTTATTGCCATTGGGGTTGTGGAGGATGGCACGCATCTGCCTTATAAGGATGACTTTGTTGGACATTCACATGCCCAGAGGCTGAGGCGATGTAACATGCAATATGCAGGACAAGGGTCTATGGGCTCATGGCACCCTAAGAAGGCACTCCAATCATCATAGAACAAAAGTTGGTGTCATTGGAGGGCAAACACCGACTGCCCTCCAAAGACTCGAGTTGATGGCATCCGTGGAAGGACTGCCTTGAGTGCAACCATTTGTTGATCAACGCATCTCTTGCGGTGTGAATCTCAACGTTGAAAAAGTTGACCTCAAGACAACATGGCGAGTTCAAGATGTGAATTTCTAATGGAAACAGAAAAGCCCAACTTGTAGCTTCAAGAAGAGTCGTTTCATGGTTGCACCATGAAAAGTTGTGAGCACTTGGCTCCCAACAGTTGAACACTAAAGTACTTCCACCGCTCAAGCTTGATTGATATCATCAGGTTGGCGGGAGTGAGCCTTTTGACCAAAACCTGCTGTGGATGAACTGGCAGCTCAGCGAACCAGTTTCCCTGTCCACTCACACCCCCCCTTGCTTGTTCTTGGCGTCCCTGAAGGCCGAGCCTTGCAATCGCCAGAGGGCCGCCAGCAGACTCCCCATAATGGAATGAGTGACGGACGAGACGGCGCAGGGTACAGCAGTCAGTGGATTCCCAAAATGCTGCAGGGCCAGAAACACTCCCAGCACCGAATTCTGCACACAAGGGCACAACTCATCAGTAAAACAAACTACTCCACGTCTCCCAGCAGAGCTATCCCTGCTGCCCAAAGACGTGCCTTTACATTTTCAACCTTATTGCTGTATTGCACCCCAAAGTTCTTCTGCCCTGGCCCAGCTGCGGTAGTGGCCTTACCTGCATTCCAACTTCAATTGAAATCGTTCTCGCAGTCGGAAGGTCGAACCCTCCAAGTCGGGAGAGTGCATAGCCCCCCAGAAAGCCCCCTCCGTGGAGAGCCATGACAGAAA
Source organism: Zygnema circumcarinatum (assembly GCA_037447605.1). Lineage (NCBI taxonomy): Eukaryota > Viridiplantae > Streptophyta > Zygnematophyceae > Zygnematales > Zygnemataceae > Zygnema > Zygnema circumcarinatum. The sequence goes on from CM074805.1 coordinate 3,920,952, forward strand.
GGAGAAGGGCTCCCGTCCCCCCCTGCTGCAGAGCAGCTGCACTGGAAGCCACGGCGCTGCCTACCACCGCCGCCACAGTGAGCACAGCGACCAGGGGGGAGAAGGCAGCCACTCTCTGTACAGCTGCAGGGAACAAGTGGTTTGCAAAGGCGCCTATGGTAACAGGAAGGAGGACCACCTGGCAGGCAGAAGGGAAAGCTAGGCTTAGAACAGAGGACTGCGGGAGGACGGGAGTACACGTATGTTTGGTTTGTCTGAAGAGAGGCACTCTTGGAGCATCTCAGGATGCAGGATTCAAAAGCGGGCTCTCTTCATCTGATGGCATAGTCAATTGGTTTTTGCTTCAAAGTGCAAATGCAGAAAGAGGGAGAGGGAAAGAGAATGGGAGCAAGAGTGGGAGGTGGAAAGGGCTGAGGGGGAAAGAGAGAGTGGGAGCGGGGGAGTATGTAGAGGTAGGCAACGACGGACGGGGGGATTGAGGGAAGGAGGCAGAGCCACTGACCTGCAGAGTCGACAAGATCAGGCCCGCCGCATCAACAGGGACTAGCTGGCCAGCAAGCTGGGCTGTCAGGAGAGGCGTCATGACCTGCATTTGGTATCAATGAAGCCGATAAGTTCTTAATCCACATTGTAAAAAGAATTCATCCTTACTTTGGGCAAACACATGAACACGTCTCTTGACGCTTCTACTTGGTATCAGCCTCAACACGCATATGAGAAGGGGTGAGAGCCACAGACCACAGCAAGCAGGGTACTCGACGCTGTCATGAGCACAGATAACGCCACATTTCCTCTGTTCAGTCAGCCCCCCCGAAACGCCCACCACTACGCCCCCCTCTTGTGCGACTGTCAGATGCTAATCCCGCTTATTCTGCTCACGACATTAGGGGCTTTCTCCACCTTTTCGATTGCCAATTTTTTTCATACAACTTCCTATTCCTTAATCCCTGAATGAGAATAGTTTCCGCTTCTAACTTTTTTCCAATTTCAACGTGCATGCTTGATTCATGATATTAGTGAAAGACAAAGTTGACAGAGAGGTAGGCAAAGTCAACATCTCCCAACTGTTTAAAGGCATTAAGGAAGAGCCTGCCAGAACGCCCTCATCGACGATTACCATCATACAACTTTGCCTGCTCTCAGTCTCACCTTGCCAGATATGTCACAATGTTACTGGCCGTTCCTGCCAGGCCATACAAATTCTTTATTAGCTTTATAACTTATACAGGCCCCTTACAAAGACCCGACGTGCACTTAAAATCAACATTCCTTTCTTTCTGCCTACTTCTTTCCTCTTGCGAAGCATAAGTTCTCCTCTGCTCATAGTTGGCCACGTTCACAAGCAAATGCAATGGTGCGCAGCATTAATGTTGTGCCTGCAAA
>CM074805.1:3928736-4029909 GCA_037447605.1 Zygnema circumcarinatum
GGGGGGGGGGGGGGGGGGAGGTGCTAAGTCTATGAGCACTATGAGCTGAATGTTTGCAAACTACCCCTCTCTTAATATTCCCTCAACACCCAAACCACTGAAACCTGAATCTCGGATTCTGCCAACTCCCGCATGGAATCGGCAAAATATCGGAGACCTAAGGGGATAGAGACAGCAGGTGGGCGGTGACAATTTCATTAAACCTCACAAAACTTGATGGGGTAAAGGACACTGCAGTCTTCAAGAAGGCATGTTGGAAGAACTGGCTCTCGTCCACTCCTTTCCCCCACTCCCTCTGCCCCTCCCTCCGTCACTTCTATACACCTGACGATGGAGGAGACGTCCTCGTCACTCTGCTCAGAAGGAAGGGAAAGGGTGAGACGGACAAGCCTGCTCACTTTTTGTATGCAGGGGACTCCCAGTTAAAGGAGAGCTTCGCCGAGGTGTCGAAGGGGTTGTGACTGCACCGCCAAAACTTGGGCGACTAACTGCAAATTGAAGGCTATGCAGGGCAGCAAGCTTCCTTTGGGCCCTCCTCCACCTCCTGGCCATGGCACTCTCTTGTGAGTCCGTTCCCTCATCTCCACTACCATCTGATTTCTGTAGCCTCTCCTTAGCCACTCCACCTCTGTTATTGTCCATCTCCAACTCTCCGCTGTGTCCCAACATTTCACACAAGTCAAGTTTCACAGGAAGGCTGCCGCCTCTTGCAAGTCCAGTGGGAGCCTCTTTTCCTCCATTTTGTCGCTTTATTGATTGGAGAGCGATTGGACTGCTACGTACAGTTGACATTCTGCTCCACATGAGCGGCTTCAAGTTCATCCTCCCACCAGGTGACTTTCCAGGGCTTTCCGGAATAGCAACTTCGTGCAAAAAACCTTGAAACTCAAACTCTTTCTCACTGTCAGCTGCACCTTGCTTGTTTCCAGTCTCCTGTCTCTGAACCTTCTGCTCTGCAAACTGACTACCCTCTGCTTCAGGGTCTCTCGCAGCGAACTTATTTCCAAAGATTGCCAGTCCAATCTCCTCCAGAGTCCTGCCCCTTGGTTCGCTTTCATTCACCTTTCCCTGCTCTCTCAACTGTGGAGCAATCTCCTCCGTATCCGAGTCCCACTCGTTACTTTTGTGCTCATGTTCTGAATAAGTCTGAGAGGTTGGAGACTTGTTCAATGAAAAAGCGTTGTTTGTATCTGTGATCGCTGGTCGTGGGAGACGACGGCTAAGTGGTGACACGGAACGTGCTCGCATGCCAACCTCCCGTGCAGGACTTCTTGCAAGTGGAGGCCGAGAAAGAGGAGGGAGTGAAGATTTAGATTCAGGGGACCCCTCAGTATGAGCAGTCACTGGCGATTGGCGGCTTCGGACAGAGGGAGGAGAGGCTCGTGCTGAGAGAGGAGGTCCGAGGAGTGACAAGGGCTCGGCCATAGAGTAGTCCTTCTGCATGGGGGAGTAGGAGGTGGAGGGGAAGTCATGGGGGAGGGGAGGGACGGGCATGGGAGGAGAACGGCTGGGTGAGCGAGCAGGAGAGGCGGAGGGAGAAGCTGAAGGGGACACAGAGGGGAAGGAGGAGACTCCAAATGGGGCACCCAGTTCAGCTTCTGCAGGGATGATGTCCTTTGGAAACTGCTCAGTTAACGTGGAGGTAGGAACCCGGGAATTTGCATATATCATGTCAAGATGGGAGACGGGAGGAGTAGGAGAGGGAGAGCGAGAGCGCCTGCGAACAGGACGCTCTGTTCTGTGGTTAGGACGGTCAGCCCTTTCCGCGAGTGCAGAAGCATTGTTATCCTGAGGGGCCTCCCATTCCTTCCATGGAGTAGCCACTGGAAGGCTTGAAGCTCTTGCCAACGCAATCGCAGGCCCGTCCCTGCTCCTGAAAGCGGGAGGAAACTCGGCAATTTGAGGGTTTGTGAGAGCAGGAACATCGAGAGAGTAGCTGCCAGCTCCTTCGCCCTGCCTGAAGGCCGCCATGTGAGAGTAGAAATCAGTGTTGTTTGGCTCAGTAGAAGGGCCTCTACCTGCAACTCCTGAGTCATCATTGTTCTCACAGTCAGTGACATCAGTCAAATTCATCTCCTCCAACTCCTTCTGCAGAGCTATCTTCCCCGCGCTTCGCCTACGAACTACTTTTGCAGTTCCATGTTGACTAGGCACCTCCCCCTCTCCTGGGTTTGTTTGCCGCGCTGACAGTACCGAGTCCGGAACGTCTACCTCACAAGCCCAGTCTCTCTCAGCCCAAGGAAGCTCCCACTCACTCTCCCTCCGGTGTCTCTCTTCACGCGTCCAGTCTCTCTCAGCCCATTGAAGCTCCCAGTCTCTCTCTCCCTGGCCTGAAGTCGCAGTCTTCATTCTTTCGAGCTTCCGTTGCCTCCACTGCATTTTTGTAATCTCGCTTTCTTTGGCCGCCTTGCCAATTTCTTGCGCGTCCCACTTTGCCATTCCTCGCACTCTCTCATAGCCCTCCGTTGGAGAAACGGACAATTTCTCTGCAGCCCCTCTCTCCACAGGTGACTTCCTGTCACTGTTTAATCCCCCCTTCTCCACTTCTTCAGAAAGCCCTAATCCGGCCGCATATCTCGGAAGGGGACTGCTACCGCTGCTACTGCTCTTCCTCGAAAAAGACTTCGCTGCTTTAACAGAGGCATGCGGAATGCTTCCCTCTTTAGTGGGAGCTTCTTTCCCTCTCCCCTTCTCACTCTGTCCTTCCCGATATTTGTGTGACTGTGCCTCCCCCAGCCGCTGATTAATATCCTCACTGCGATGGCGGATAAGCTTGCTTGTGGAGGCCGGTCGTGAAAGGTGATCTCTGCTCGGAGAAAGGCCTTCCGGAAGGACCTGCACTCGCATTTGATGCTTTTGCCAGAAATGCATTTTGCCAAAGCCACCGTCGTGCTGCTACTAGGGCAGCCGACGCTCGTCTCAGATACAAATGGCCCTGCCTGTTCCACCCACCTGCCACCTGTTTCAAAACCTTCAAGACCTAGCTACTACCGATCACTTCCACACTCGTCCCGTATTACACTCCGATTCCACAATAAGGATTTCCACCGACTCTCCTCGACTCGTCTCCCCTCGCGCCCTTTGCCCTCCGCTTCCCCCTCGCCACCTCACTCTCTTCTTTCCCGCACTCGGCCTACTCAGTTCCCCCGCCTATCTCCGGCAAGCATGGGGGCCTCCCCCTCAACCATTCACTCGACCATTCCGAAACAATTCCTACGCAGCACTACCTCTCCTCTCCTTCGTCCCTCCCTCCCACCCCCTTCTCTACCTGCAACACCTTCCTCTGCTTAGCCCTAACCCCCCCACCCTGCCCCGCCCCGCCCACCCCCCCACACTCTTCCCTTCTCTGCACTCTGCCCCCCACTTGCGAGAGCGAGTAAGCGAGAGCGAGAGATGGCGAGAGGGAGAGGGAGCGAGAGAGCTCGCGCGAGGCACGCGAGGCTGCGGCGGGGGAGGGGGAGGGCGACAGGCGGCAGGGAGGGGGGGGGGGGCTGGGCGGGCAGGCAGGCGCGCTCTGCTGCTGCCGGCGGCAGCCCGCCGGCCGGCAGCACTAAATTCCTGCCGGCCGGCGGACGAAGGCGACAAACGGGAGGTGGCTGCAAGTGGATCCGCGCGCTACGCGACAAGCGCGGCCGGTGGCGCAATGACGGCCCCTGTGACTTTACCGAGCGGCAGGCTACCGGCCGCTAGCCGCCAAAAGGGGCTGCCGACAGAACGGGTTTAGTCGGGAAATCGGAGTTGATCCGGCGGTGTTGTTGATCTCGCGAGTGGACGCGCGGACCGACCGCGACATGCCATGCCATTCTATGCCCAATCATGCGGCCCATGCTGCAGGCCACATGGGACGGGGAACCACGAGGAGAAGCCGAGGCCGCGCCCTCGGACGGACGGAGAGGGCTACGAGCAAAGCTATGAGAGGAGCGCCGCCTCTACGTACCGTAGGCCTCACAACAACGCGTCTCGAGAAGCAGCCCCTCCCCTCCCCGCAGGTGAGAGGAGAAGAGAGGGGAGGACACGGACCGACAAGGCGAGGCGAGCCAACAACAACAAGAACAACCACCAAGGCGATGATGCTGCTGCTGACGATGCTCATGATGATGGCGCACCGCCAACCGCCGCTGCCAACGCGGCCGCAAGGCGCCGGCGACGCGCGGACGGCGAACCGACCGGCAGCAAACCGGCGAGTGCGCACCTCGTATTGGCCGGCCGGCTGCACTTTGGCCTGCCGGCCGGCCGGGCGCCCGCCGCCAGGCGACAGCCTTCTGTGCGCGGCGCCGCTCTTTCCGGCTCTATTTGGCAGCTTGTGCCCCCAGCCGAAAAGACAAAGCTGCCCGCCCGTACTCCAGCTGGCCCGCTGTACGATCGGCTGATTAGCCCGCTGGTCGCCGTCTGCCTGGCTGCCACGTGGCAATGCAGGGCGCCGCCGATTCGTCCACGTGCCCGGTTTTAGTGGAATTCGTACGGACCGTACAGGGTACTCCCCTCAAAATATCGGTAGCCCGATCCTTCCCGGATTCGATTTACCATACGGTACGGCACAGGCTGGATCCTGACTTTAGCTTGCTAGCCGTTGACCCCGGAAACGCGGGATTCCTGACTTTAACGAGAGCCGCTCGATAAAAAAATATCTTTATGTTTTTGTGACCTTATAGGTTGCTCCGCCCGCGCCATGCAGCAGTGAATGGGACAACATTACTTCGTCCATGCACATGTAATGGCATCATCGCCATCGTGAGACATCCTTTTCTTGGCAATCTTACTCTTGAAGAAATGGATGTGGCATGCATTGATCTCACGATGGCCATGATGCCATCACATGTGCAAGCACAAAATCAGCATGGGTAACCACGAGGAACTGGTCGCAAAGGACCAAGGGCAAAAAAAAAGCTAGCGGAAGAGCACGCAGAGGTTGAGGCTGTGCCTGCCTTGGGGGGAGGTCGTTTGGAAGCCCACCGGTACCAAAAGCGGTACTCTTCCTTGCGCTGCTGTGAATTGCAGCGCGGGAGATAGGTACTACTTTCGGAATATGCTTGTTCTATTTCCCTGTTTCCTTTCGCGGAGCGACAAGCGGCCTCGTGGTCGTCGAGAGGGCCTTCCTCCGAGGGAGGCGCTGAGTTTGGCCGCGTGCGCCATCGGAAGGTCACTGCCGCATGTCGGAGCGATAAGGGCTGTACTGCTACCGCGTCTCGCAATGGTGGCTCGCCACGTATACACATCTGTACACGTGGCAGAACGCCATTGACCGATGCTGTGCCCGTGTGCCGAGGCATCTGAGAAAGGCTCTCGTTCTCTCTCTTTCTCTCTCTCTCTGTCCGTCGTATTATAATTTGCGTTGTCGCTTGGCCCCATATTATTAGGGCGGACAAATCGCGGTCACTCGCAGGGAGAGGGGGAGGGAGGTAGGGAAAGAGGGAGAGGGAGGGAGGGAGAGAGGGAGAGGGAGGGAGAAAAACATGCGCCAACGGCCGGTCGATATGTGCGCGAGCGGACAAAAAGCGGACGGACGGACGGAGCAGATTCCCAGAGCGACCCGTCCGTCCGTCCGTCCGTCGTAAAGCAAATCCGTACGGATGGCTGACCGTACGGTACTGCCCGCGGCTGCTCGCGGGCGGGCGGGCGGGCGGACGCTCACTCAAGGGCGAGGGTCGGAGGGCGGGGAAGGTAATGGCTCCAAGGATTTTGGACCACAGTCTTGGCACAAGGCAGGCTCGCGGAGGCGAAGAAAGGCAGGAAGGCAGGAAAGAAGGAAGGAAGGAAGGAAGGCTTCGCCATCTCCGGTCGGTTGTAGCAAAAAGGGGAAGCAGCTTCGGGATAGTCTGTACTGGGATCGACGATTTTCCACAGCAGGTTGTATCCTTTCCCTTTCGTTATTTTCTTTCTGTTGAGTGAAGGCAATCGCAATGCCTAGGACTAAGTCGGAAACAAACCTGCTTTTTCGGGTCCGATAGGTGTGAAGTCCTTGGAATCCGCGCTACGTTTTTTTAGGTTTAGCATACCCTACATGGCCCGAAAACAACTTCAAAGCCACGCCTGGGCCCCTTGAGCGCTAGCAATACAATTCTATGATCCCGACTTCCACACAAATAATCTCTGACGAAGTTTAAGTCAGCCGATAGGGGGAGAGAAAAGAGCACGACAACTTCGTCGGCATACTGGAGAAGGCTACTCGGCGAGTCTCCGAGACGATCTTTTGATTATTTCCCAAAATGTAAAAGTATTCGCTCAAGCAAAGGCTTCTATTTTCAGCACTTTCTGCCAGGTTTTACAATAAACACTAGGCTGAATTAAAAGAACTTGCGAATTTCAAGTTTAGCGAATTTCAGAATTCAAATTCGAAGATTTGATGACAGTTACGGTATGAACAAACTTTCTCTCACGTAAACCCGCCATAGCGCCTGTAGAACCAAATCATGACTTGAACATCTGCACTACAATTGAAAACTAGCTCCAAGGAAAACCTACACGGAACAATCTTCAAGCTTGCGCAACCGGCCGCCCTTTCTTGTACTCTTCACGGCCTAAAGCCCTAGAATCCTATATACCGCCTCAACTTCCCCATCGTTACATCGGAGTTCCTGTCACTCAGAGCTTGGAGGGATAGGTCCTCCAGCCTGCAGGGCCATTTGCTTTCTCCTCTTCGATGCCTCGATCATCTCACTGACAACCCAGCAGCCCCCAAAATTCAGATACAGAAATCATTCATCAACAAACAAACACACAGATACAAGATGATTAAGGCAAAAAAACAGGTGCAGGAAGGGCCTGAAGAGGTCTTTCAGTCAGCGGAGCATCAATCACCTCTTGCGCTTCTTCTTTTGAATGTCGATCTTGGGCAGGGTGGAGATGTCCTTCCTTCGCAGCACACGAGTTTTTTCGTTCCCACGCTTCCTATGCTTGGGAAGTGAAAGCATCCAAGGTGGAACTTCGCTTCCTGAAGCTGTGATGACATTTGCAATGGACCTCAGTGACGGACTGTCACTCTCGGTGTAGAGAGTGATTGCTTTTCCCGGGCGTCCAGCTCTACCGCTCCGTCCTGCCATAGTCAACCAAAACACCTCATGAAGTTTTCTCCTCTCTTTCTCCAGCCCCAGCTTTTCCTTTATTCAAATCGAACAAACTTTTCAACTATCAATTAGCCAGGCCTCTCTGTTTCAGTGAAGTCCTGACTTTGAAAGCGAAAGTAGAAACCGGCAGACAGCCAAAATGGACTGAGGGATGACAACTAACGAAATTCCCCTCACCTATGCGGTGTACATATGAAGCCGTGCTCTGGGGAAAGTCGTAATTCACCACACAAGCCACCCCTTTGAAGTCCATGCCTCGAGCCATCACATCCGTGGCTATCAGCACCCATGTTCGACCGGCTCGAAAGCTCTCCACCACTGCCTCCCTCTGCATTTCCAAATTGAACCAAGAATAACTCAACTTAACTCAACAGGGACATTGAAAACAGAGCTTCATCCCGAGCTACAATCTCAATCAGGTGAGCGGAGTCCACTTCACAGGCAGACTAGTTGCCAGAGATGCCAGCGACAAAGGCACCTTGCAACAAAGAAATAAAATGAAACGAGAAAGTCGACGACGGGTGTGTTCAACGATTTCACGCTACCTTTTGTCCAATAACAGTGATTTGCACCGTCAAAAGCTAACAAAAGAAACTCTCAAACCACTTCCATCGGACAACCCGCATACGGGAAGTCGGGCAAATGTTTGGGACAGCTCGCGGTCATTCCAAAGACACGGGACCAATGACATCTTCCGCTTAGTCTGCTGGACATAATCAGCCAGCACAAGCTAATCCTTGAGAGATTCTACACAAACTCTCAAGTGGCACAGAAGTGTTGGGTCTTCCAATGGGCACAGGAACACGCAGTGCTGTGCTGGTAAGAGACCGAGCAGAATCTTGCAGGGCGACAACAGGCCAGGCACATTTCACATGGAAGGTCCACATGGCTGTGGCCTTATACATGCCATGCTTGAAGCCGCTGAACTACTCTGAGAAAGCCCAAGAGTCGTGCTAATCTGAAGCCAAAGTGCCATCTTCCTAGAGAAAAAATGGGGAGGGGAAAAGGGGAGGGCTTATGTTGATTGGCTGACCTGCGCTTGGGTTCTATCTGCATGGATGACATCCACCTTCACGCCATCAAAGGAGAGCTCCTTGTAAAGCTGCTTTGCCCTCTCTTTACTCTGTACAAACATGAGTACTGGTGGCTGCAATCCCTGTATACAAAAGCGCCTCCTTTAGTGAATAAGACAATCAGGCCGACAACTGCAAAAAGAAAATGCCACTGTAACCAAAACATAATCCCTCAAAGCAGGTCCACAAGGAACTGAAACAAAACTAGGAGAACTGGCATCAGGTTGTCAGAGGTGTAGTTTCTCAACACAGATTTTCAGAACGTAGCATAAGTTTGAGTGTTCATCATTTGCCAGTTGCCTCCTAGATTGATCAACATTGGGGAATCAAAAATCTTCATTTTCCAAGCAAGAAGACAATAGACGATGCAAACAAATAAATCACCGTCTGCCGCACAACAACATTAGATCGACACATATAACATCTTCTGCACATGAGTGAAGTGAAGCAGCCTTTCAGTAGCCCACAAACAAGTGTGAGCATGAAGACAATCGACATGGCATCAGTTCCGTCCGCCCGTCTCTGTTTGTCATCATCAAGGATGCCCAAAATCCATGCAATAAACGTAAATAGAATATTTCCAACACTATGTGACGACTTTCTTACTATAACTTATGTATACAAAGGAGTGAAAATACCTCTTGAAACATTTGTCGGACAGCTAACAACTTGCCCTCTTCAGAGCCTACAAACATAAGCTTCTGTTCCACAGTCTGCGCTGCTGCATTCCTGGAACCATGTCGAGCGACCGGATAGAAATTAGAAAGACAAAAGCAAACACAAAAAAGAAAGCATAGACCTAAACACTGGAAGCTAAGCAAACAGGTTTAGTGACAAGACATTTCTAGATAATGAAAAGCGCTCCTAGCAAAAACCAATCACGAGTATCTGCAAGAATCACATTTACGGTAAAAGTGCCATGGATTAGCATGGCCCCAAAACATTTTCTCAACTACTTCAAAAGAAAAGTAGCCTCTCCACGATATTGCAGTTGTCAGCAACACCATTTAACAAAAGAGCAATCTGGTGGTGCTCTATGCTGGTAAAACTGCTAACAGTTCTCGCATCACGATTTAACGCAGCAATGATAGGCACTGCTGCGCTGGTATAGATGCTTGGCCGAATTCCTAGCCAAAGAGGATTTTCGCTGGACACACATAGCATTATCATTTAGCACGAAGGTGTACTTTAACTCTCAAAGACTGTCAGCAAATGTTTTATTTGTTGTCAATGGAGAACAGACAAGTTCTCTCAAGATGAATATTTTCTCACATTGCCTTGAAGTGAACAACACAAAAGCGACTGAATGACGGCCATAGCGCGATTAGCAGCAAAAAAAAAGTTATGCGGCACTAACCGCTCTCCGATCACAATTCGAACTGGATCCTGCATAACGCTTCGGGCCAACTCCTCCACATTCTCTGGCAGCGTTGCGCTGAACAGTGAACGCACCACTTTAGGGTTTGAGCACGCAGCAATGACCTCATCAATCTGCTCCACGAAGCCCATCTCAAAAAGCTTGTCCGCTTCATCCAAGACGAGATGCTGAACTCTGCAAATGACAGCAGAACAACAAAATAAGCCAAATGTAAACATAGATTTTCACAAATCCAAAAAAAAAAAGAAAAAAAACTTCAAAATTTGTACAGCTGGCTCTGAGCAGCTTCTTCCTTGTCCTTTAGTACTCTGTTAATGTTAAACGAATAAAAACTGCAAATTTGTTTGCTTGGCTTCTCGGGTGAATGGACATGCAGAAATTTCACGAAGGGTTCTGCCCGCCATTGCTCAGGAAATATGATTTGTCTTTATCAACTTTGAGGATAACCTCTTTCAGAAGTCCAGACATAACAGATTTATCATCATTGCAGTGGCAGGCTAGTTAAAGACAAGACAAAGAGCCAATTGCATTGCATTCTCGGTGCAAAATTTTGACAGAAGCAGTAACACTACACTAGAGTTGTTCTGGAAACAACTCTACCACAGAGCACACGACAAGGTATCCTGTATAAATTGCCTGCAATTCTCCGTTACGCACACCATTGAGCCATCCACATTGATTGGCCACATGTACTCATATGTCACTTCAAGAAACAATCTTACAGAGAAGAAAGAAGCACCTGCCAAGATCCACTTTGCCCTCCTTCAAAACATGATTGAGGCGAAGTGGTGTGGTAATAAGAAGATCGCATGGTGTAGTGGAGAAATCGATGCAGCTGGCTGCTGCCTTTGTCAGCACACGTCCCCTAAGCTTCGTTCTCTTAATAAGTTTCTTTAGCTCTCTGGCTGTTTGCAGGGCGAGTTCCCGAGTTGGACATAAAATTACAGCTCGTATTCCCTCTTTAGACGGGGCCTGTAAGACACGTCCAAGTTCAGTCCACCATTTCCATGTTAAAAAGCAGTATAACACATGCAAGAAAGAGGAACAGTTCACAAAACTCCCTTGTCAGCCGGTTAATTAAGAGAACGAAGCAGTAATGCAATCTGCTAAATTCCTTCCATATCAGACACCTGCGTTCACATGTCTTCTAGAAAATCACAGCAGTTGATCACTGACACACACTTGAACGACTTCACCGAATATTGTCATCCTCCACAAATGCTGGCAGACAAATATACAGAACATACAATTCATCCTGCGGGTTCAAATTGATGAAACAATGCCCACCTGCAAGCTCATCAAGATAGGTATAAGAAAAGCCATGGTCTTTCCCGATCCTGTCGGTGCACATGCAAAGCATTCTCTGCCCTGAATCAACCACAACCACATGCATAACACCTCGTTAGCCACAATTTTGATTATGTCAAAACAGTATCAGATTGGAAGAAAGGGACATTTTGTAACGGGGATGAGCAGTATCGTCCACTTGACAATGCACCAGCACAAGATTCAATTCACTTACTGATGCCAACGTAGGAATGGCCTGTCTCTGGATTGGCGTTGGCTCTGTATAGCCAGCACCCACAACATTTCTAAGAAGGTACCGCTTGCAACCGAGCCTGCGCACTTCACCAGCATGAGCAGCCACAGAAGACAAATTTGTCAACACTTAACCGCGACTGAAATCGGAAAAAAGTCAGTAACGGACTGCTTCAATTACTCCAAGACATCCTCGTTCAATTTTGAGATACCTGCCAAACTCGACGAGAGACATTGAACTCATCTTGCAGGAACTCGACTGAAACTATTGACTCCAAGGATCGGAAGCTGCATGAACAATGAGGGAAAGTAATTGCGTAACCTTACTTGGTAAGCAGGTCCTCGAATCCCTCTAAAGGAGCTGGCACACTCTGACCCGATACATGGATTTTGAATTTCTTCCGGAGAATAGCAGCAGCCTGCGGGAAAGAAAGTAAAGGGAGGCATCAGTGAACGACCAATGAATGTTCCGTAATATTATCCCTCGATGTCCCTCAATGTATGGCCTTTTCACGACATACATTCCTTCTCTGCAACTAATTATGGGTGCTGTCCACGACAGTTACGAATATGAGTAAGAAGGAGCCATTACAACAAAAACCGAACCAGAGAAGACACTGTACGACATGACAAGACACAAGCCCTTCTCCATTTGAAGGAAATTAACCCGCACCTCTATTTTCGCTGAGTCCAGCTTCCGTTGTTCTCTTTCTCCCAGCTTCGACTTTTCAATGACCTTCTTACCCTTGAAGATCGGAATACCGCCAGGCTCCAGATCTGCACACAGAGAATGAAGAAGTCAAATCACTAAGACACGTTGCAGTAAGACAACGCATTTCGGTTGAAAATGTCAACGTGTAGGGAAAAACTGACGACAGGAAACAAAACTCAATCATTCAGTATGCAAAAACGAACATTCTGCTTCACTAGGGCTGGTCAACAAAACAGATAATTACCTGGATCCTTTCCGTTTGCGACCTGCTTCTTCCTCTTCTTTGAAAGGAGTTTATCAAACCCTTCTGTCGAAGATACATTTCTCATCTCTCGATGCAATCTTTTGCGCTGCGGAACCTCGTCTGACGCACTTGAGTTAGTTGCCAACTTGTCCACTTCCACCGACGTACCAGCATCTTGAGCTCCTCCGAAAAAGTCCAAGTTCGTTAACAAAGAGGATGCCGGAGCACCTTCTGTCTCATTATCAGCTTTCCTCTGCGATGACGAAAATCTTCCGAGCATGTTAATTGTTGAGTTCTTGCGTGGCGTCAACAAAAAACAAAGCATAGGTCCATGCTTTAAGGTACGACAACGACAATACAAATTGTCCTTTTGGAACATTGAGCCAAAACATGCGCCATCAAATTATAAAACGAATCACATCTTAACAGCGTTTGGCTCCCATGAAATGCCAAAATCATTCGTGTCACAGAGATTGCAGCTTTCACATTGTATTTGCATAGTTACTGCGTCTCTCACAAACACGAAGCTTAAGCCTTCAGAACAACAGGAAAGACTCCTTCGCCACGTTCAACAATCATCCAACAATCTCTATTCCTGCAGCCTGACAAACAACAAAAAGCATTGAACAACCTCCCTCACCTGGAACTTTCCAATATCGCGCCCAAACTTGGCTCTATCAAAGTGGAGCCCTGCGAACAGAAAGCTCTCAGGCGCCGTCGCCATGGCCACTGCTCCTCCCCTCCTTCTAGCCGAAGCTCCCTCTCTGCGGTCGCCTTGCCCTCCTGCCGCTGCCGGCCCTCCGCCTCCACCTCCGCCTTCGCCTCCCAGTGCCAGCCTGACTTTAAGCCCTGCTGCAGGGCTCCCTGTCCCTGCCAAGTACGAGGTTTTGAAGGGGTCCAACGCCGATTGCACCACGATCCATGCTTCTAGTTTCAGAATCCGTTCTACAGGGAAATCTCTACGGTTTTGTGTGACATATGCCCTCAGGCCCGTAAGCGTTACTACGGACTCCGTCCAGTGCTATGCTACATGTTCTTTGCTTCAGACGAGAGAAGTTTAGCGTTTCACATTGCTGTTATAGTTTAACAGGCGTTTGTTTGGGTAGGACAACCTGTGCAAGGGCATCTCCATGTAAATGTGCCCTGTTCAAACAATTTTCCAATCACGGTTTGCCACGTTGGAATTAAATGCTGACGTTTCAGGCTCTGATTGGCCCCCCACTCCAATGGAGTCCCCTGGGGGAGGGTCGAGGGGTGCAGTTTCTCCACCCATCCCTTTCCGCCGCGGTGCGAGGGACGGGCGCCATGGCGACTCTGCCGAGCGCAGCCTGCGCCGCCGTGCTGCAGGTGTGCACTGCTTCGCTATTTTTCTGCTGCTCCTGTGAAAATATTTCTCACTGTTTTAACTGAAGAAGTTTGAAATTGGCCGCTTTGGCCCTTTATATGGCGCATAAACTGAAGCTTTAGTTGTCTAATGGGGTTGGTTTTATTCTCTTATTTAAATGCTGAAGTACCTAATCGATTACATTCTCAAACGTGGTTTTTCCGAGCCCACGTTTCCGTAGCACTTAATGAATGGCTTATCGTACGCGAGTCTGCGTAGGCCAACTTTGGATGTAAATGTAACACTGATTTTTTATATGCAATCCTTCTGTGCGCAGTACATATTTAGAATCTAGACCTAGCTTGTATCATTTTCTTGATCAAGCTCTCACCACCATCTTCAGGGGCCCCAGTAGCTTCTGTACTTTCGTTAGGCTACAAATACAAATGCTCTTTTTCTGTGGTCTTGTTGTCATTCTATTTCTGTTCCTCCGATTCCTCGCCACTTTGCACTTCGTGTCCTCTTGCTTCGACTATTGGATAAACCACATTCAATGAATTTGTGCCATAGAGTTTTGGAGAATGAGAAAGAGAGGGAGAGGGATGGAGGGAGGGCGAGAGAGAGAAAGAGAAGGAGAAAGAGGAGACAGAGTGTTTCTAGTCCCTCAAGGAGCTTGTATATTCTGAACGGCTCATTGCATTTTTCTCCAGAATCCCGTGAAGTACGTTCGACTGCTTCACACATTGAACCGGGTCCCAGCAGTGCATGCGAGGCCTCATGAAAACTCAGACCTGAAGTACGCCGTCAACCCCTTCGTTCCTTTCTGCAGTTTGTTCAAATCTTCGAGCTCTCATGGTGCGTTGTTATTCCTATCGTGCTCATGGATAATTGCCTGCTATTTGATTGGGCTGTCACTTCCCAGTATGAACACAGACTTCCTAGAAACCACTCTTAGAAGATTTCGTAGTGCGGTACTGCGCAAGTGCTGAGTTCTGGTTTTTGTTGGTGCTCACTGTAGCTGGGTATCAGCAAACCTCTCATCCATATCTTCTTATCAATCAAAATATCAAAGAGATTCTGCTCATTATCATCGATTAGTCTTCATAGGCTTTCACCTCAAGTACATCTGAGAAGTGTGCCTTGTAGTTTCAGGGATTTTGTTTGCCAGTGGAGAATTCCCTTGGAGATAACCAATCCATTCATTTACTACTTCCGGCTGTGTTAAACCTACATAGCAGGTTTCTGGCTATTTTCCTGCTCGGTAGCTTGTCCTCCAGTGCTCCGCTTGTGACAGAAAGGGGGGTTCATGAACTTGTATTATTCTGCAAGGCTGACCTGCTCTTCCGTGAACAGCTGTCGTGGTCGAGAGGCCGTCCGCATGTACGCTGGAGGGAGCTCTTTCGGTCCGTCTGTCTTGCGGGGTACATGGATAAGCACTGGAGTGGAGGCAGCCAGCAGCTGCCGTGAAGCGCTTCAGAGACACTCAGTTGCGGAAACGAGCCACAGGGACAGAGTGAGATTCTCTCCCCTCCCTAGTGGTTCCTCTTCTCTTTTTCCCTTTTCCCTTTTTCCTTTCTAAACCTCGTGTCCTTTTTAGACTAGGTCTGTTTGAGGACTTAGTTGGGCAGATAGCAAGCTAGCTCGAACTACCTAGTTCTTTAGAGCTCCGGGTTTCCGCTTCTATTGTTTTTCATTAAGTGGGTTCATCAGGTTTCTAATGCATTTAATGAACTTACACTCAATCATCATTGTCCAAACAATCTCCGTCTTGCAGGTTCCCGTTGCTCGGGGAGGCCGATCTGTCCATTATGAAAGTGAAGACACATTCGTCTACATGGAACCCGGTGAGGAGGAGACCTTTATTTCAGAAGAGGAGCTGCGCACCAAACTGAAAAGCCGCCTGCAAGAGTGGCCTCGCGCACTCCCCGATGACCTGCGCCGCTTTCCAGAACTTGATGACGCGGTGACTTACCTTGTGGGCTCAGCTTGTGAGCTTGACTTAGGACCCGGCCAAGGCAACCTTCAATGGTTCCAAGTACGCTTAGAAGGATAGGGTATAGGGAAAGTTTCAAGGAAGCAGAAGTGTTGCTTGTCTCACTTCAGTGTGGCTAAAACTTGCGCACTATAGTACAATTCGAATTTAAAGTTAATGTAAAGCATTGCACCGGTTGACCTCCATAAGCATGATACACCCAAGTTGGTCTCACTCTGTTTTTGCATTTGACATTCCCATCCATCTCACATGGGCCACTAAGCAGATGGACGAGGGAATCTGTCGCTTTGAGAAACCATCAATAAGAGTGGCCTTGCATCAAGACGACGCAAAAGGGAACACCTATCTGAACAGTTTATGGTTAAAAATGTGACTACTCCTGGCCAGCCTTAAGGATGCCCTGCCCGGAAGACTCTGGGTGCCAGCCAATGGCAGCAAAGCAGGGAGATGACAGCAAGCAGACAAGAAAATCTGCCTCTTCCCCTCCGCTAGTCAAAGGAGGAGCAATTACTGAGCAGGCACACAGGGTCCTGCCCTGTCTCCACACAGGTGCTGGAGCTCTTACGAGTAATTGAACAGCAGATCACATACTCGCTTGATTCATAACAGCGACTGCAGAAACCTGGCGTGAGCTGATTTCTCAGAGGGAATGCCTCTCACTAGAAGGGTCTCCGCGTTTCTTTCATTGCTGCCTTCGAGGACTCTTTGGTCAGATATTGTCTTTCCAAGAAACATGGTTTGTGAACTTCTTCACTGGGGATGATCCTCCAAGGACAGCGAACATGTGTGTTACGATACAACAGGCAAAAAACAAAGTGAAGTGAAGTCGGTTGGGAGGCTCTGGTCAGCTATAATCCTTCAAACCGCCTTGATTCGTTCTTCCAGGCTTTGATCGGCCATGACTTGCCTAATCAGAGTCCTCAAAAACTTCACCATCATCCGACAATTCGTCGAACGTCCGCATGTCAAGTTGGTAGCGCAGAATACCTCCAATACCTCCAAACCCTCGACAGAATTGCGATCCTTCTTGTGACTTGTTAGTAACAAACTCGAGAGTGCAGCCGAATTTACGATAACCATCTGCGAACCATTCCAACAGGGTCGTTTTCTCCTGAACTTCCAGCTCTGCTTTCGTTTCTTGATCCACAAAATGGGACGAATCTGCCTCTTGTTCCTTATTCAAATGTTTGATTAACAACTCTCCAGTAACAGCGTTCTGCAAACAAAAACAAAGATAAGACATCACTGCGTTAGCATCTGCCCGCATAAGTTGCTCCATGATGGAGGCCGCTATAAGTACATCCTTTCTGTGACTACAATACAATTTACAACAGTACACACCCAACCACTAGTTTTAACTTTAGCCCGGCACTCAAACTCACGCTACAATCATGTTCCGAGGTTCCTTTCAATGCCCAGCTTAAGCGAGATACAATTCTCCCAAGAATTCCATTGGTTTTAGTGACAGATGAAGAAAGCACATTCCTTTGATGCCATCATGGCCGAATTCATTGATCCGCATCCAACTTGGTCCCCATAGCCATAGAAAATCACCTTCAAGGTGTAGCGATTCATATCGAGATTTTCCCACACGATAAGGGTCTCCACAGCTCCCATTTCCAGTGCCTTTAAGGTATCCTCAACACCGAACACATACTTCCCTGTATCTTGGCTAATCTCGTCAAAGTACTTTCCTATTAAGCGTTTCTCCTGCATTGTTGAAAACTTCCCAGACATATTAGAAAACGTAATGAAACCACAACAAGCTGAAAAACAAGGAATTTCACGAGTTGACAGCCTCAAGGCTATAGGGTAGATTGTCGCTGTCAGGTAGAATTTCACCCAGCCATTCTCTTGAAACTGACTTTTCATATACCAAAGAAGTTCAAGTTTAGAAGAAACAGAATACATAAAAAACCTTGACCAACAATACAGCTCCGCGACACAGAGGAGTGGTTCCCGCCACGTCTCATCAAAACATCAATCAAATTTAAACTTTCGCGGCTGCCTGCTCAAGGGAGCATGCTCTCGGATATGAGTAGTTCATCCAAAGCATATAACTGGCCTAGAGAAGGATAGTTAATACATACCTGGATAAACTTGACATTGGATAAAATTTCTGCTGACAGCTCAATTGCTTGACTGAAGCCATTCTCACCGCCATATGCAACGTCCACTACATTCAGCACCTTGGCCTGCAAAACGAGCTTCTTCAATCAGGCATGTACAGAAGATTGATTCCAAAGAACGATCGGTAAAACAACCCACAAAGTATAATCCCAGTAGCCAAGAAATAGGCATAGGCATGGCACAGGGGTAGAATTGAAACTGAATTAGGTGCAACCAAAGCCGTATAGGCCCTATATTGAAAGTCAACTTCTGTGTCTTCGCTACACACGCTACAACGTAGATGAAGGAAAATTAGTAATATTTGGTGAATATGCTAGTGAGCAGATTACCATTCCTTAAAACTACAAACATGTATGAACCAATAAGTTCTAGGAGACCCAAAATGGTCTCTCTTGGTCATACGTAAACAAAAACAGTCGTCTATACGTCAAAACTGTACTCACTTTTTTTATTCATATGCTGTTGCTTTGCTAGTGACTTTCCTAGGCTTTGCTTACGCAGTTAAGTGAAGAATCAAAAAAGACTCCCTATTGATGAAGACCATAGGCCTAGAAGTAGCAATACCAGTAGCACCAAGGGCTAGGTACAGATGAGATGCCTATCAGAAAGGCAATTAACACGCACCTGCAATCGCGGATCGAACATGTCTGACTGGCTCAACTCTGTCTTGAAGTCAGCAGATCCGGCCAGAATGAGACCTGAGACATTGGGTTGCGAGGTCGCAGGATTGATAAAAAACTGAGTAGAAAGCTCAGCCGTTTTACGAACATAATTGTGCCTCTTCTCCGTCCTCAATCTTGCAAAACGAAGCGCAGATTGCCCTCCTCGCCCGTGCTTCTTTGGCAAGTCCACTGTGAATTTATGCAAAATTTCTCGTGAGTTTCCAGTAAGTGTTCCAAATAATGTCCCGTTTCCGTCCATTACAATGAAACCAAACTTCTCGTCTGATTCCAAAAGCTCATTCAGAGATTCTGTGTGGAACTTGTTGTCACACAAATATAACGAGGCGTTAATTGGTTTGAATGGTTCGAAATCAATTGTAACTTTTTTTTCCTTTCCGTCATCCGTCACTATTGTGCCTGTATACAGCACAAGTCCGTTGGGGGGCACCTGTCCTCCAGCAGCCCAAAACAAACGCAATATTTCTGCCTGTCAATACTTTTGCTTCGGCTAATCCAAAACTCCAAAATAATAAAGATGGTACATCTGTACCAGACGTAAGCATCTATGTGCCTCATCGATGTATCGACGATTGACAATCATGGTTTTCAGAAGTGAAGGCATGAAGCATACTAAGATATGTTTACTTCATGCAGCTCTGCATGAAATTGGAAAATCCCGACCCAGTCTATAGCCAACAAGTAATCATCAGCACCGAAAAAACAAAAAGCGAGGATGCCACCTAGGACCCTCATGCATGGCTTCCCATGGCAGCGTCACCAGTGTATCGGCAGTTTATAAGCACTTATTTTTCACAAAGAGTCAACCTGGTAAAGCGGACAGCTGCAGAAACAACGCACCTTTCATTGCTGTGGATCTTTTTTTAAAACCGAAAACCAAGACCAATCATGGAATCTGAAATTGTAATTGCATCATCTTCAATAATCAAACACTTTTCATCCATGTTTACTTTCAGCTTTCTAATTTCCTCTGCCAATTCACAACAGAAGCTGCCGGTAGTCAAACCCCGAGAAGGGAACTTCACCTTGTTATATAGCTTCAGCCGCTGCTGTGCAGACGTGATAGCGCCGAGCACTGACTGCCGATTGACTCGATTCTTAATGTTTGATGCGGTTCCAAACTCGTCACCCAACATCTTGGTGACTCGAGCAACCTGATCTCGGGGCGGCATGATAAGCGAAATCATTGAAGTGCCGTTACCTCGTGCCGACTCCAGAGCCTTAATCAGTTTTTTAATCTTCCATATTTCTATGTTCTTGTCCTGCTCCTGCCCTCCGTCCGACATGGCTCTACCAACTGCCACTCCTCACTCCCTCTCCTTTTGCTGCCACCCCCCTTTCACTCTTCAAACCTACTACAGACGATATACCAACGCAATCCCTCTCTCGTCGCTACCCCTCCCTCTTCCTCTCTCTCTCTTTCTCCTTTCCCTCTCCTGAACTACTCCCTCCCTCCTCTCCCTCTCTCTCTCTTTCTTCTCTCCCTCTCCCTCTCCCCTCTCCCTCTCCCTCCCTCCTCCCTCCTCCCTCCTCCCTCCTCCCTCCTCCCTCCTCCCTCCTCCCTCCCTATCCGCCCACCGTCTGTTTGCCCCTCCAGCAGGGCCGTCTCCTTCCCCTTCCCGCCGCAACCCAACTTCGGCGCAGGCGCCCCGAACCCTAAAAGGGCCCCCGGTCCACGTGGCGCGCGGGGACTCCGCTCCCGCCACGTGGCGATGTCATCGCGCCGCCGCCCGCTCCATGCAAAGTTAGCTGAAATGTGGGAACAAAACTGTCATGTCACAATTTTGCGATCATAGAACGCCGCGCCAGACACGCTGGCTACGCATGCCAAGTCAATTTCTCTCCAGATGGGCGCTTACCTTTCTATCCGCTTCCCAATCAAAGAGCACCACGTGTGATATAGTTATCCGTCGAACGTGCACTCGTGGCTGTTTAACGGGTTTTCGGACATGAAACCGACACGTGGCAGAAACCCGGGCAAAGCCCTGAAGGGTGGAGGCTTGAGAAAAGCGTTGGAGCTCAACCTCTCCCTCTCCGCCCTAATCGTGAACTCGCGGCCATGGCGGCCTCCGACCAGTCGCGCGCCTTCCTCAAGCAGGCGCGTCGCATCATCGTGAAGGTGAGCTCAACTTCACATACGGACTCTCTCGCACAGGTCATTGGCAGCCTTTTGCTAGGCGTGGGATTTGGAACGCCTGGGCGACGCTTGTACATTTTAGGGTTTGGTTACCGTTAGGGCTACCAAGAGCGTTCGGGTTAAGGCCGGGCGGATTGATACTCAGGAGGTGTGTTCAAGCACTGTAGGATTTCTTCACTCCAGGTTTTTGGCCCCGCTTATTGCGTCTAAAAGAGTGAGGAGAATCACGACGGCAGAGCCATGGTTGTAAAATGCATATCAAGAGCTAGGGAATGCTCTTCATCGGTTTATCGGCATCGAGTTGTGAGCATGAGCCGGCTGTCTCACATTTTTTTGTGGTTTGCAACAGGTTGGCACTGCTGTTGTTACGAGAGCGAACGATAATCGTCTTGCAATTGGACGCCTTGGAGCCTTATGTGAGCAGGTACAGACTCCCCTTCACTTGGAACTTCGAGAATGCAGGTCCAAATGTGGTGATTTCGGCGTCAATAGGACTATTTTGACAGTGGTGTAAGTTTAAAGTAACTGATACAAGTGAGGCTGGGTAATTGCGGACCAAGTTCTTTCCTCGTCTTAAACCCGCTTTCCCTCGCATCTCACGCCCCCTCACCCTGCCTTTTTTCCCTACGCCTGTCCTCTTGATCTTCCTGACCTCCTTTTGCCCTTTTAACTCACCCCGTAAATGCTGCTTTCCCATGTCTTTCATCAGCTCCTGTCTCGTTCTAGCTTCCGCTAGACTTGTAGAACTTTAAAGCCGCTTTGCCTGTGAAGCCAGACAGAACCTGGGAGCGATGGGCTAGTTGTAGCGAAGATTCATCACTGGATATTTATTATTTCAGCTGGTAGTGGTTGAGAATAAGTCCAAAGTACGCTTAGCAGAAGCTCTGCTCAATGCCCTTTCACTGACAAACTGCTTCACGGCTCCTTTCTTGGCTTCAGCGATCGTGCTACGTTTGTTCCAGTAGTTGTTCCATTGCGGGAGTGCGGCAGTTGGTCTTCTGCCACGCTGTCTTCAAGCTTTAGTTCTGAGCCAACGTTTCTAATCAGGACGTTTCAAAGGTGCAGGTTCATCAGCTCATTCAGGAAGGCAAAGAGGTCATTATTGTCACATCCGGTGCTGTTGGACTTGGGCGGCAGAAACTTCAATATCAAAAGCTGTTGAGAAGCAGGTAACCCTTGCTAGCCGGAGGAACTCATTTCTTTTGAGGTCCTTAGCGGTGCATCATGCTGATATTTTATTTTACTAGTCTGAGCACATTGGCATATTGTACTTTTTATATACAGTCAGACTAGCATTTCAGCCAGAAACTTGACTGTCTCAGATGCAAGAAAGCACATGCACAGTTAATTGCAAACTCGTACAGACATGTGAGGTCAGATTATTTATTGGAGTTTGTGAAGGGCTCCAGTTTTGCAGATTTGCAGAAACCTCAAACGGATTTGGACGGAAAGCCTTGTGCAGCTATCGGCCAGAGTGGCCTCATGGCGATTTATGACACCCTTTTCGGTCTGGTACTGCTTTTGTCCTCTTTCGCTTACTGCCACTGAAAAATCCCTTGTGCTGTTTTGCTTTTGCATCGTTGACAAGTTTAGCTGCTTTTGTAATGGCTCAGCTGTCTGTACTCTGTATAGGCAACCAATAGAACAATTTGGTTGACTTCAAGTTCACTTTAACTAGAAGCGTGGATGCCGTACTGACGTACACCGTCATCACTGTTCCTTTCGCGTTAGAGTGGCAAATAGCATGCAATCTGACAGGACACTGTTGAGCGCCATAAGCTAACTTGTCTTACGTCAGAGCTTTGAAATGAGGCTGTCCTGTTACCCTTTCTTGCAAGGATTGTAGCTCCATATGACAAATCTATGTGAACCTTTCTCTTTCTTTCTTGGTGCTGGGCATGACTGTGACTAATTTACAGAAAATGTATACCATTGAGTTCCAGCGTCAGTATAAATGTTAACAATAAGTGCGACGAAGTTAAGACTCGACCTGTTTTCCCCTTGCTAGTATTAGAGCAGGTCGCTTCAAGTGAGAAAGCTTGCATATTACGTAGCAGAAAGATGTGTTTAATAGACGTTTGTTGTTACTTTTGTTCATTGCCTGCTGGGCTTGTACCGCACGTACTTCAGTACTTTCCTACAACTCGGCATAATTTTTCGAAGTGAATTATGGACTTCCTCTAATGGAAAAACTGCTGACAGGCTGCTGTCATGTACGCCATTCCAATTTGCTTTAACTGGCTCTAATGATTTGACGGTTTTGTAACTTTCTGTTTGCTTTGATATCTGTACAGTTGGACTGTGCGTGCTCTCAACTACTGGTGACAGACAACGACTTTCACAGCCCGGACTTCCGAAGGCAGCTTCGGGAAACCGTGGACATGCTTTTGGATCATCACGTGGTGCCCATCTTCAATGAAAATGATGCGATTTCAACAAGGAAGGCTCCATATAAGGTATCCCTCACGGCTGAGTGAAGTTCGTCATGCTAGAAGCGCAGTCCACAATGAGAAGGTCTGCCCTCAGCAAACGGATGAATGGCAATTGGCTAGCAGGTTGTTGAAACCTATGGCCGGAAATTGACACCAGAATTTGAAAATCTCCGAATCTGGAATTCGTATAGGGGAGTGGCAATAGAGTATTCATACAAACTGCAAACCCTAACAATAAAATAATTGAACTTCGTTTTTAGAGAACACATGAGCATACATTTGCATTGAAACATTCTGCTAGGTTCTCCAGTCTTCCAACTGGAATGTACTGTATGTCCTGTATTCGGGGTATTCTGAAAATGCGGATGCTGTCGGACCCTACAAGGTCGAAGAACTTGCGGGAGCCAAATCCTTAGGAGTTCTTCGTCTAGAAATCCATAAATTTCAACGACCGAATCATCAGGTTTTCAATAATATGTTGAAATCCTTCATCTGCGATATATGGTCTGTTCACTTTTAACGTCTGATAACGGTTTCCTTTGGAGACCTTTAAAATCGCAGGATGAAACCGGCATTTTTTGGGACAATGACAGCCTTGCTGCTCTGCTTGCTTTGGAGCTCCACGCCGATGCCCTTCTCCTCTTGAGCGATGTGGATGGGCTGTACACTGGTCCCCCCAAAAACCCCAAATCGCAGATCATCCACACATACTTGAAAGAAAAGCATGACGAGATGGTGACTTTTGGCGAGAAATCGCGAGTCGGTAGGGGGGGCATGGTTGCCAAGGTGGAGGCGGCGTGGATGTCTGCTGCTGCCGGTGTTCCTGTTGTGATTGCTAGGTGAGTTGCCTGCACTTTCTCTTACGCAACTGAAAACCTCAGGTTCTGAACTGCTAATGTATTGGCTTTCCTAGGGGTTCTCCCATTGTTTAAATTTCTTCGTCAGTTGATGATTAGTCAATCCTTATTGATTGTGTCGGTGGGGTGGATGGGGCTGGGAGCACAGTGGGTTCGCCCCAAATGGCCTACTGAGGGTGATGCAGGGCGAGCATATTGGGACTGTGTTCCATAAAGATGCGCCGATGTGGACCACTTCTAAAGAAAATGGTGCCAGCAACATGGCTGTCGCGTCACGCAAAGCAAGCTGGGCACTGCAGGTACAATAGAGCTACTGAGGAAGGTGCTTGCATGCGTTCTCTTCACTTGGATTTTCAAAAAGAGGCCCTCGGGTGTCGGCCTCTTCAAATGGCATATGGAATTGGATCATCTACCCGACTCTCCAAAAAAAATGTTGATTCTTTCAGCGCTTGGAAAGTCTGAATTTGGTCGTTCTCCTGCAGATCTGATCAAACATGTATCAGCTGTTCTAAATTTACGTATTGCTCTGGAAGGTTATGTGAGTGCTGCATGTCACTGCACTGCTTTTCATGTCGACCTTTGAACTTTTGTTTGCACAGAATTACTTCTCCTCCTTGAACTGAGTGCTGGAATCACCACCTGCCTTGCGGTCGAGAGCAACAACCTCTTTATCTTGTTATTGTGCAGGCCTTGAGCAGTGAAATGAGGTCAAAGATTTTGCTTGATGTGGCAGCAGCTTTGGAGGCAAATGAGTCCATCATTCTGAAGGAGAATCTTGCAGATGTGCATGCAGCAGAGCAAGCAGGCGTTTCTTCAGCCTTGCTTCAGCGCCTCAAGTTGAAGACAGGAAGGGTGAGTGAACATGGTTTATTCTATTGTAAGGAAACTGTGAATGAATCGGGTCGTTCTCCTTACTTACAATCTCGCTCCCTCTTTGTCTCTTGCCTCCTATTCTATTTCCTTCTATAGTGTCCTTCTACCTCTTCTCCTTGCCAGTTTTTTACTCTCCCTCCCTTCTTCGCCTCTCCAATGCCTGTATTTAAGCGTTTGAGAAGGCACTTGCAGATATGCAGTCGATTTCAGATTTACACATTTGCAAATGCTGCCGATGATCAGCCTGTGGTTGCTGGGGGGGCTGTTGTGTCTGGACAGATAGGGCAGCTTGCACAAGGGATCCGGTCAATTGCTGCCATGGAGGAGCCCATTGCAAAGCCTCTAAGGCGCACTTTGGTAAGCTCCGCATCATGGAGCAGATCCTTTTTAAGAGGTTTGAAGGGAGTTATAGGGAAAAAGATTCCAAGTTAATCGTAAATGGCATTCGATACATTGGGGTTACGGATGCTGCCGCTTTCCAAGCTAGGGCTGCTTTATATGCTCAAAGGTTACATGCACTCTTCTCTATATAGGTCGCCGGTTTTCTTCTAGTTTTGTACATTGTGAGTTCTTTCAAAGTCTAAAGCGTTTCGAGCCTTTCAAAAGTGCGGCAATCTTCTTGCATGCATCTGCTGAAACCTGCACAATATGAGACTTCCATGCATGCTGATTGCTAGGCGTCTCTTGATGGCGTTGTGGGCTGTTACCGTAGTACAGATCACTGAGGGCCTTGAGTTGGAGCAGCAGACCTGGCCCTTAGGGGTGCTTTTAGTCATCTTCGAATCCCGCCCTGATGCTCTTCCACAGGTATACCTTTAAGAACAAACTTAAGGGCTACTTTTCTTTTGCTCCAAAGCAAAGCCCTACAAACTCGTTGTCACGGAATGAGTCCGCTGATCACATTGGATCATTTTTTGCGCTTAATGAAGTTCCGGCTGACTGTAGATTGCAGCATTGGCCATTCGAAGTGGCAATGGACTTCTGCTGAAGGGAGGAAAGGAGGCTTCACGCTCCAACGCTATACTTCATAAGGTACGAAATTGGGGGCAACTTCAAGCTCAACTTTAACTTTCAGCAGGCACAGCCCCACACCTTTCATCAGTGAATGTGCTCCATGTGTCTATAACCTCTGAGAGGCTTGTAACCATCTACTTTAGATGTAGCTTTCTTCCGTGCAGTCTTGTTCGCAAAGCTTCAATTGCCTGTGTTTGTATGATGGTAAACGAAGCTGGCTAATCGCTCGGTCGGTACTCTTTGCCTGTGATGTGGAGTAGCTTTGTTATATTCCTGCTTGAAATAGAAAAAATAGAGAAAGAGCCGTGGACTCATGTTTTCATATGGGGCTCATATGCAGACAATCACTGAAGCCCTGCCTCCTGAAGTGAGCCCAAATCTCATAGGTCTTGTCACATCCCGAGAAGCCATCTCTGATCTTCTCAAGGTACATCTCGAAGTTTCTTTGCCTCTTCTCTCCCGATAACGCTCATATATGTGGACGTTTCTGTTGGTTTTTCAATATGACGCACAGTGATGCATATTTGAATGCCCTTCCGCCTTTTTTTTAGCCGTATCCCCCCGCATTCACTCAGCTGCTGTTCCTGCTGGTTGTGCGTCCACCTGTCTGGTGAATGTTTTCATTTCATGGCTGCAACCTTTAATCTCTATTTTTTGAAGGGCAGTGCTTGTGTTAATAGAATTCGCGCTTCTAGTCCCCCTATTTAGGCCTGCCCCATTTGGTCCGATTTGACAAAAACTATCTGTTATCTGCTGAAGCTGTGTTGTGTCTCTTGGTGTACAGTTAGACGACGTCATTGACTTAGTCATTCCTCGAGGCAGCAATGAGTTGGTCTCTCACATTAAGCAGAACACAAAGATTGCCGTCCTCGGGCATGCAGGTAAGTTGGTCTACGTCTTGCAGGGTTAGCTTTAAAGGATGTGTCAAAAAGGCACCCAATAAGCAAGTTCTTCTTCGATCTTTATGCACCGCTTTCCTTCCCTCATGCCTTGCTATCTTCATACTGCTGCAAGCCCTCACTTGAAGCCCCTTTCTGTGAGACAGACGGAGTATGCCATGTGTTTGTGGACAAGGCAGCAAATCTGGAGATGGCAAAGAGGCTCATTGTCGATGCAAAAACAGACTATCCGGCCGCCTGCAATGCCATGGTCAGCCTTCACTTGAACCATGGCTGCAACAGCAAAGCTCTTTTGCCAGCTATTTTCCACGGCTCCTGCTCTCATATCGCTAGTAGACAGGACTCCGTCTTTCTGTAATTTCTTACTGTACTCACAACTTCTCCTTATTGGAGTGTGGTTGCAGGAGACTCTGTTGGTGCATGAAGAATTGGCAGCTTCCGGCGTCCTATCAGAACTCTGTACGGCCCTACAAGCCAAAGGTGAGGTATTTGGATTCAACCCATTTTAGTTTTTTCCCACTTCATGATAAAGCAGCAGGGCTTTAAAGTTGTAGAGACTTGTGCTGCACCGCCCTCTCATGTACATGACTCACCCCATGAGCTCATGAACGTGACAGGAGTGAAGCTTTATGGAGGAGAGAGAGCTGCGGAATTCTTAAAAATTCCAAGGGCATCAGAGCTGCATCATGAGTATGGAGCCAACGAGTGCACTGTGGAAATCGTTAAGGATGCTTCTGCTGCAATCGAGCACATCCACATACATGGAAGGTATGTCTGCTAGTCTATGCCCATTGTAGCTTGGAATATAGGGGGCCACTACTACAGTCCCAAAGACAACAGTGCAGCTTCAATGTGTAACCTATTTGACGAAGGGTCTGCAACTTCTTCAGTTTGATGGTTCTAATGAGAAGCAGAGATTTTGTGAGGGAGCGTTTTATCATGGAAACTTTTCGGCGTGCATACATGGCCCTGAAGATGGCTCTCTCGCCATGGAGTTTACTTATGCTTCTGACTTGGGCGGGTGCAGTGCTCACACGGACTGCATTGTAACAGACGACACGGAAACAGCAGAGCTATTCCTTCGGAGCGTGGACAGGTAACTTTCTGAGGGCAACAGTTCTGACCGGAGTAGATAACTCTTTAGTCGAAACCCGAAGACTCAAATTCAGAAATTCAGAGTCAGACTTATTTCCCTTAGTATCGAAGGCTTGACATATAGATGCAGCAAGAGATGAGAGTCTCGCCCGCCTGTCCACTCAATCAAAACTTTAGTTCAAACTCACAAATTGTTTGTTGTTTTCATTGGGGTTTGCAGTGCAGCCGTGCTCCACAATGCTAGTACGCGGTTCTCTGATGGCTTCCGTTTTGGGCTGGGAGCAGAGGTATGCCTCAAAAAGCAACATGGGAAAATGCCATCAGACACTCGTAGTGATGTCTTTGTTCTTCTATGAGCTGTTGAATTAGATTTATCCATATTTTATTCGATACCCACCAATCTGCGGGGATCCTCTGAACGATATTGATGCTGAGAAGTGAGTTGGTGCAGGTTGGAATCAGTACGAGCCGGATTCATGCGCGGGGTCCTGTCGGAGTGGAGGGCCTTCTGAGCACTCGGTGGTAAGCTTTTGGGGGAAAGGATGGGGACCACTTTGCAGAGCCATTGTGTGGGGCCAGAATCGGTGGTGTTTTGTTGTATGCCGTTTGCCTGCAAGGACAGGGACTGTAACTGCAGGTAGAGCTTTCCATGTTTCTCCTCTCATTTCTTTCTTTTGTCTCTCCTCAGGCTGCTGCGAGGGCATGGCCATGTTGTCAACAAAGACCAAGACATTGACTACATCTTTAAACAACTTAAATTCGATAATGCTGACACCATGATGTCCGCCAACGGCGTATCCCACTGAATGAAATGAGGGGTATGTAGTATGGTTGGCATGTGCTTCGTCGTTCTATATATAGCCTTTTTGGGCGAATAAAGCCGGCCCTAGAGAGCATGTGTGCTCCCTTAATCATTGTGTTTTTGAAGTTAGCGATTCATGGCCCAATCTGGCCAGCCCCAAAATCTGTGTTACTCGTGTGTGTCTGTGAGATTCTTTTGTATTCTCAGTTGTTCTGGCAATGCCTTGAAGCTCGCTCAATATAATTGACCAGCTCTTGTTTTGGCCGTTCTTCACTAATACCTTTGGAGTTGCATAGATCGTAAGCAAAAGAAGCCAAAATCTCCCAAACGAAGCCTCCATCTATGCTCTCTCCGTCCAATTTTCCGCCTCTCCCTTTTGCCCTTTTGCCTCTGCCACTCTCCCCTTCTCCTGTGCCTCCTCTTCACTCTCACAACGCACTCATGGCTGGCTTTGACGTCTCCATTGCACGCCAGCCCCACGCGAGTCTAGTCATTCAAGCAGTTATAGAGGACTGTATGTGCCTTTGAATCCCCACTTTGAGGAGCAAAACCTTCATAACATCATTTCTCGGCATCGATGAAAACAACAAAGTTTCGTACGGCGCAGGTGCCTGCACGATAATTGAAGCGTTTTTTAACTTCACGTCAGAGCTACAACAGCGGCAAAATTAAGGCACCATTTTCCAAATCTTCATCTTGCTCCTTTGAAGGTGTATGAGAGCACGTTCTGTTGCCGATGTGACTGCTAGAAATGATGCATTTCACAGAGGCGAAAAAAGCGAGCCTGATACTGTACGCAGCTGGAAACGCAAACAGACGACACGTGGCGCAGTTTCCATTTCTGTGCTGAACATGCGAGCAGCCGCGTGTAGCGCGCTGTACGGCCCGCAGCGCCCCCCGAGCTCGTCCCTCAAAATCAAGCATATACGGTAAAGTCAAATTAGAAAAAAAAAAAATAGAAATATGCGCCTGCGTGGAAGAGAAGGTAAGGAGAAATAAAAGGTTTGGATCTCCCTATGAGCCGATGATGTCGTCCCCAAGCGCTGACTGCGCTCTGAGTTCAAGCAGAAACATGCAGTCATTGCACTTCCATTTCATCCAACAGGGTTCAGAGTTCTAGCTAGACTGTTCCTGTGGATTTTCTGATACGAAAACTTTTAAAACGTGAATCCTGCATGGAGTAAATTTCCTTTGCTCCATGTCATTTCTTGAGTAGGATGTAGATGTGCTGCTGAAATATCGTTTTGTTACGACCCTAGTTGTTCAACTGAAATGAAGGACAACACTTGTGTACACTGACACTTTGAAATTTCAGTTATTCTTTTTCTGGAGGGATTTGGAAAGCATTTGATCTGCTCATAAAAAAGCACACGGCAACATTTCCATAGCCAACTAATCAGACTGAAGCGAAACGAGCTATAAAGCATGTAAGTCGAGCAACAGCGTAAGCCCCCAGTTTAGCACCAAAGCTACGAAAAAAAAACGAAAAATTGAACTACCTTCAGGAGGGGGGATGCCCTAAACCTTGGAAGGAAACGACTCTCTTGAGTCTGCCTTGCTCTGAGATTAACAGCTACTCCGGCTCGTGTCCTAGCAAATCCATCAAATGTGAAATATAAAGGTTAGACAAAATTTACAAGCGCTCAAACTACCGAACTGACGCCGCCTCTACTCTCCAAATGAACCTACTCGAGGTCGTTATGAACTCGCCAATGTTCCCTTCGCCCCTCTGGAGCCATCGCTTAATGAGAGCCTTTGCTGCAACATATAAGCCAAGCATTTCCAGCTCTTGTTGCCCCTTTCTCATCGTGGAAAGGTCTGCTACATGCGTAGGGGCTTAAGTCCTAGAGATGCTCGAAGTCGATTTGCCTCTGCAATTTCTGGATCTTGGTGGTCAGTTCCATCGGCAGCTTTCTTCTGCTTCTTCTCCTTCTCTTTCTTGTTTCTCTTCTTGTCATCGTCTACAGTGGCATCCTCCATGTGGACATCCCCTTTTCCTCGCCTGCCCAAGAACACGCATTCACCATCATCACAACCACCCCATTTAGAGTGACTAACGAACCAATAACAAGAGGTCTGGAAAAGGAAACTATTTAACTGCCAGCACAGAATGTCATCCAGACAGTGCAGGGCCTGTCTCTAGGCAGAAATGGCACGGGATAAAAGCAATGGCCAACATCCCTCAGGCGGTCCAAATACTGCTTTTACTGAAACCTCCGAGGGGAATTTGTTCATACCTCCGTCGATCTCCATCAGGGCTTTCACTCCGATGCCGCTTCCGTCTGTCTGGGGACTCCTCCTCTTCCCGATCTCGTCCTTTCCGATCGCGATCACGCTCGCCATCCCTATCACGATCCCGATCTCGACCTCTGTCCCGGTCTCTACCTCTGTCGCGATCGCGGCTGCGCCCATATTCCCTCTCACGATCCCTATCCCGATCACGATCCCTGTCTCTCTCCCTATCCCGATCCCGGTCACGGTCACGGTCACGATCCCCACCTCGATCCCGATCACGATCTCTATAAGTGTCTCGATCTCGCTCTCTGTCCCTGTCGCGATCCCGGTCCCTGAAATCCCGTCCATCCAGCACGAGTTTTGTCACATCGTTGACCACAACCAACAAAAAGGTCGAAGAGAAATGTAACAATATGCCGCCCATCATACTTCTCACTGCACACTGTCAGTGCAGAGACACCTGGCAGAGCGACATAAAAGCTTTAGGATGCCCATGCAAGTTCGCCCTTTGCTCCTATGCGCCTTCCAACATCTCCAGCAGCAGAGCTGTTATAGAAGTACGCATACAGGGCAACAGGGTGGCAGCTCATGGTCCCGTGGACTGCTGTGGGCAGCTGGGGAGAGCTATGCCAGAATACCAGGGAAGGTGCATCCACGGAGGCTTCTCTGGAACATACTCATTTAGACAACACGGACATGGCGAATTGAATGCAGCAAACATGTAGAACAACCAATCAAGTATGTCGCGGGGAGCACAATTGCCTTCAGAAGGAGTCCGAATGATCATGCGTGTCTGTTTCCAAATGCAGAATGGTTCAGCCCATTCCAAAACTGCTGATAAGCAGAACGAGGGATACCTGTAATCTCGGTCCCGCCGATGTCTGTCCCTCTCCTTCTCATGATCACGATCCCTTGCAGGACTCCGTCGCGGTTCCTAGGTACCCAAACGCCGACACCCCTCTTACTCACAAGAACAACACTATTCCCGCAGTAATTCATGTTCTCTAAATATGTCTCCATACTCCAAACAGCATGCTGATGCAAGTCCTAACTTCAACACAGGATTTCCATAAGATAGTTAGCTGCTGGCTCATGGAAGCTCATGCAGAATCAACCATTTTCTGACAAAAATATGTCAATGGATTAGGTACAACCTCCGAAATCAATGGATTCCGCATCTAACAGACGAACAACGATACTACATCTATCGGTGTTCCTCCATCCATCTTCATCCCCTCTCCTGCCTAGTAAAGTCTCGCACAACTCACCCTGTCCACCTCCATCGCATCCCGTCCTGCCCTACCATTGGCCGTCTCTTGCTCTTCTTCCTTTTCCTCTTCCTCTTCCTCTTCAAAGTCATCTTCCAGGGCACTCCGTCGAGGCTCAAGCTGTCCCGAGCTCTCGAGCGTCCATCTATGAACAAAGACGTCGGTGAGAACAAGCTCATCAGTACTTAAGAGAAAACAATTTCGTGCATCCAATTTCGCTGTGAAAAGGCTTCAATGTTTCTATTCCATTCAAGAACGGGAATTTTGCCAAGCTTACGTGCCTTTTGGGAATTCGAGGAAGCGCAATGTCGCAACAGTAGTCTTTAGTGAGCAGAATGTCCACAAACTCGTCTACGTGTGCCAAACTGGACTCTGTACAAAAGCATGATGAATATTTGGTTAATGAGGACACGGCTGACATCAATTGTTGACCATGATCTAGCTGCACACAGTGAATCCTTCAACGCCCATTCTCTTCCCCAAAATTTATCCTTACTTCCATCGCTCAGCTTTTCTCGAAGCTTGCGATAATCGTTGTAGAGGGGCTCCAAATACTGGTACACATCCAGTGGCTTTCCAACAAGGCGGAGATAAAAGGCGCCAAGAATACGTACATACCTGCAGGAGGCAGTAGAATTCGGCCCTTACCAACATGCAGTAGCTATGCAAACACTTGACTGCGATCTTGAAGCACCAACAGCAAGATCAATAGCAACATGACAAAGGTCTGCTCAGGTTAAAGGTTTGGGATAACACATACTTGTAGTCTTCATTCTTGATAAACTCCACCACAATTTCCTTCTCTGGCTGTATCTGCAGCATCTTCAGTGTAAGGCACATAAACGGAGTCGCTTTACGGTTTCCTCCAAATGTCCCACCAAAATGATCAAGCTCCATGGCCTTGTCAACGAGTGTCTCAGCTGCAACCAAACGTAAAGCAGCTGATAAGCTTCTAGAGTCCCTTCCTTTACTACTTTGTCTCTAAACAGTTGGTTGTCAATCAGTAGAGCCAGGGCCATTCCAGCGGGCCCTCCTTTACCTGTCAAGCCAAAGCACTGCTCCTTCCAGTACGTATTCTGATAAATCTTTGAGCGAAGAATTTTCTCTACAAGATTCTGAGGGTTCGTCCCGTGCACGCTCTTGGCGCGCGGATCCGTCCTGTTGGCCATGGCTGGCCCTCCCCTGTCCCCCTCCAGCAAGTTTTTAGGGTTTCTTGGCACCGTCTCCTGAACGGCGTCCCTGCTCCTCCGCCTCTCCCCTCTCCATGGTCGTTAGCTGCTACGCTGCCGTTGGACCCAACTGTAACTGGAAAGAAATTGGCGCGATTTTCAATTCTTTTCAAACAGCAACACAGAACGCGTGCATGGCCGTCGGTAAATTGGACGGCCACTAAAACTCAAGGTGTTTGGCTTGATGCTAAATTTGTTGAATTTTCTCGAACTACGCACGGCGTTGCATGACTTCTGACGGCCTGGAACCGAGGGTGAAGGAGTAACCTTGGAACCCATTGACATTGTTAAGCCTGGAAGTACAGTAGAGTGATTTCAGAGAAGGGAAAATGGCATTCCAGAACATTAGCTTTTTTCTTGCGTCTTTTAGGTCCTATGTGACCAGTTCCTCGTGGTACTGATGTTGTTTTTTGTCCGTGTACCTTCGATGACGTCGACATCGTGAGATCAATGCCAATTCATTTCCATTCTCAGTATTGTTATTCTGATTTCGACTATGTGGCTCCTAACTTTTAATAACTTCTGCAGCTACTTTGAATCTAGTTTTCGATGTTTAGTTGATGCATGTGGATAATACTTCTGGAAATGACCTTGGTTTTCGGATATGATGTTGATAACGTAGCGCGAATGCAAAAATCAAATCCCCGAAATACTTATTGACGGCTGTCAAGTCATGGACAGTACCTGTGTTTGGCTAGAAGATTGAACTCAAGTTTGAAATGTCTTTGTAATGTTCTGCTTTAAACACCCATGCATGTATCATGCTTTTCGTCATGTCGAGTATTCCATTATATCCTTGGTGCACATCACAGTAGCGTTTCGTAAAGCGCTAGCTGAATAGACTCAAACGACCTGAGTTTGCAATCTTGGTTTATTTCACAGATAATTAAACCAAGTTTGCCATCGAAGAGGAAATATTAGAACATAAATGTTTGATAGAGTGCTTTTAAGTAGAATGTAGAGAGAATATACCAACTGAGTGTAGGTAAATTGAAATCGAAATTGATTAGATATTTGCTTATGCTTGTAGTTTGTTGGGAGAGAGAGCTAATAGTTTGCATACTGTAGTGTACGCGTGCTTACATCAAGTTCAGAGGCACCCAAGAAGTGTAAGCACACAATGGAAGAAATAAGACGTTTTACATTGATAAGCTGCATACAACGTTCAACGTTCAACGTTGCATGTTATCACATCATACAGTGACCAAAAAGGGAATTGCTGCACAATAGGATTTTGTTGATCGGGCCAATCCAGAGGTTACTGTGGAAATTCTCATAAGCACTGTACAATGAAGCCGCAAATGTAGCTCTGCAAAAGGGTCAATCATCGGAACTAATACTACACAGATTTAGATGTCATACTGCTCACTGAATTTAACTCTTATTGACGGCGTCTTTCACCTGCTCCCCGAGCTTCTTTGCGCTCTCGGTGACATTGTCAACGGCCTCCTGCACCTGACGGCTGGCATTTGTCACGGCGTCTTGCACGTTCTTGGTGGCATCACTCGCCGCATCCTGCACCTGGCCGGCAGCATCACTTGCTCCCTCCTTCACCTGGTCAGCCGTGTTGGAAACATTTTCCTTCGTGGTTCCAGGGCCCTTGATGAAACTTTCGCGCAACTGCTGGGCTCCTTCCTTGAGGTCATCATCCTGCAATCGTATCAAATTCGCAAGTTAATTTCCTTATCCTATGGAAAACATTTAATGCACATGGGAGACGCATCAACAGAAAAATAATAGAGAAGGTATTGGTTGGGAAATTAACAACCATCAGCAAACACTTCTCAAAACCGTGCATCATTCTCGTTTTCCATTTCAGGTGCGATTCCTGACATGTAAGACTTCACAAACGCGCAGCTTCTCCTATTGATGTGAAGCTGAAGTTTCTCTTTAGCAAAAGAATATTTTCTAGTCATAAACAAGAGCAACGGAAATTCTGCACTCATTCAGCACTCATTCAAAAAATCACCAGCCACAGCCATGACACGCATTTGCATTAAAAAATGTGCCTTTACAGAATGGATGTACCTTCTTCGCGGCCCGAACCACCACACAGCGTCGGCTAACGAGAGAAGGTCGCAGACTGCTGCCCTCAGTAAACTTCACAGTCCTGGTTGCGAAGCTTGCAGGCGCCGTCACGAGCGTCAGAGATGCAGCATTGATAGCGGCCATGGTTCCAAATCTCGAGCGGAGGAGAGTTGCAGGATGCGGAACAGCAGAAAGTGAGCTCCAAATATCAGTTTGCTCAAAAGCCGCTTCTTCCTTCTCCCCTTCCAGCGGCACCAATTTATAAGTTTGCACTCCAATACTAGAACCAATACGTTTCTTTTCTGACGCTTGGGTACTGCTTCCGAGATCACTTCGCCAAGCTGGCAACCAATTACGTCACGTTTTGGGCCGTGCGAAGCCTCGTCGGTCGGTGCACACCCCCTTCTTACGACCACGTGGCACCGTTCTGTGCTGTCACGTGTCATCTTTCCCTGTACGTCACCCACGTGGCAGTTTTTTCTTGCAAACAAGAAGGTGAGCTGGCGCAAAGGCCAAACGAGCAGGCGACACGTGTCGGCGCGCTGGCTGCTGGGGTGCGTCATCACAGACGTGACTGACGCCACGGTGAATCCAGTTTAAAAGTTTGTCGGACCGTCCGACTGACGTCAGTTAAGCTGAGCGTAATGCCACATGGAGAGGGCGACCAGTAAAATGCGGAGGGCCAATCAGGACGAAGCTCTGGCTGCTTCCACAAAATAGCTTTAGGCTCCAACGGTCCAACTACGGATCACATGGTGGCCGCAATTTGGCTGCATTCGCCTCTTTCATGAACAATGTTGGGGTTGCAAGTTTTTGGGCTTTGACAACATCCATAGCACGCGACTTGTCAACGTGCACAACAACTTGTCAATGTCAAACAACTGCGAGTTAAACAGCGCTGCAGAGCAGCGCAAGCAACCTCCTAGAGAGTCAGGTCGATTTGGACTAATCTTTGCCAGATTATATGAATAAAATGGCGTGGATGCGAGGCATGTGCTTTGTTCGCCGTTCGTCCCAGCGCTACTAGCAAACAACAACGTGTGGCGTTGAGCTGGTTCCTCAACGCCACGAGATGATGCCCTAACTCAGTACCCTAACTCCACATACAACTCCGCGAGAGTTGCGACTGAGGCCGCCAGAGCCGCTGTGGCAAGTATTCTCCTTGGCTGCCTCGATCGAACCTCCAGCATAAGGCCCGTCAATGCACCGGCGGAGCATCCATTCACCTGCAAACCCTAACCCGAGCAGCACATGAGCTACGAAATTTCTCGCAGAGACCCAGGTGCCACGGGAGGGCAAGGAGGGCATTGTTTTTCTAAGTGCCCGCACATTCAGATACAGCAAGGAATACGATGGAAAAAGCAACTCATAGGAAACACCAGCACAGTTCACCGTGCAATCCCGGAACCCCAGTTCTCAGCAAACAATAGCAACCTTTGCAGCCGGGCTGGGTCCAAATGCTTTACCCAATCACTCCGCCCCCGGGAATTTTCAAACCCGCATCTCAATCCAAAAAAGACAGCAGCAACGCCACCTGCAATAACCACCCCCTGCGAGTTAATGAGATGTCTCTGAAGCATATTTTCGTCACTATATGCCCAGTCCCTCATACATACGGAGCAGCGAGACGGCAACTTCAAATCATTTAAATTTACTGGCAGCAATTCAGAGAACACAGGCGCGGCAGTACATGT
The DNA here is from genome assembly GCA_037447605.1 of Zygnema circumcarinatum. Taxonomy (NCBI): domain Eukaryota; kingdom Viridiplantae; phylum Streptophyta; class Zygnematophyceae; order Zygnematales; family Zygnemataceae; genus Zygnema; species Zygnema circumcarinatum. The sequence continues at coordinate 3,965,437 of CM074805.1, forward strand.
CCTTTGCAGTATTAACTCACCATAAACTCCGCCACTTCTCACGATGTGCTTTGCCTGCATCCCACATCGCAGCCACGAAAGTCCCCGTTACCATTATAAGTTGAGTGGAGGTAATTCCACGGATAAAGCCACCAGAATCAATCACAGACCCTCTCGCCCATTCCAGGAGTTTAGACTCAACTCCAACGAGCGCTCCAACAATGCAAATCCCATTTGCTGTTTAGGAATAGTGCAACAAAGGCAAACCTTTGTGACGTTTCCAAAAAAGTTGACGTGTTATGCATCTATAGCTTTCTTATCAGGTCGAAACGACATTGCTGTCGATATAAAAACTCACCACATATGTCACGTTATGTGCCAGTCCTTGGCCTGCAACAGTGCACAGACTCGAGGTTAGTCCATTCCATGCACTGGTTCTCGTCCCACCCCCTCCTCCCTCACTCCGTCCCCTCTCCTCCTCTCCTCCCTGGTAAAGGCCATGTCTGCTTGAAAAGCTAGGCCATAGAATCGGTGGAAACTGCTGAGGGTCAACGAGCTCTGCCATATAAAATGGATTGCAGCATAACCAACTTTGTGTACACGCTCAACTGCCTCTGAACTTAGATTACGAACAAGCTGTATACAGAAATATTTTCCATGATTGATTGAAACGCCTAATGTTCAACATTTCATCGAAAGCAGAGAAAGATCATAGCAACGAAAGAGAATGGGACCTCCCACCTGACTTGCTGGCCTCATATGACCCCATAAACAGACCAAATGTGGCGCCCGCCTGCAGGTCAGCAGAGTACGAAAGAGTCATACAGTTGTAGCTTGACTTCTGATTATTGCCTCAGATAAAGCAACGTAGGAGAGAAAGGGAAGTGTGAAACATTTAGTAATATCCCTGAAAAATTCTTCATTCTTCTTTTCATGGCTGATAAGCATGACATGGAAAATTCGTCCACCGGGGCCTGTAAGAGAAAACAAGTAAGTAAATTCAAGTTCATTGCTTCCTGCAGACAGCCAATTACTGCGAATAGGGTTGTGTAGTTTGCTTGAGACGCCTGCTTCACCTGCGCCACTCCTCAAGCTACGAGTGGGGATCTTCGCCAACAAAGTACCTGTCAAATGATTTTCAATCGACCGTTTTCAATGATTAAATCGACCGTTGAACGAGAATAGAGTGCATGGCTTCTGCATCCACGAAGAAAAACACGTTCCTGAATGCATGTGTAGAGGAGATCCACATACACATTTTTCTCCAAAGAGAACTGCACATAGGACGAACTTAAATTTGATGGGATCAATTGGTGCCTGGCAGATAGAGGTAGAAAGTGAGAAACTTTTTTCGGGAGAATTGGGGAGGCTGCAAAGTTCAACGACAGTCTTCTGGAGGTCAAAGAAGATGAAAGCTCGAAATGCACAACACCTCGTCAGTTGGGAACCTGATACATGCTGAAAAAGTGCAGGCTCGTTACACTATACAGTACATTTCTTTGGCTGGTCGGAAGGAAAGGAAGTGCAAACAAGCACTTTCCGCGAACTGGCTTCTCATCCATCTCGATGGAAGCAAGGCAAGAAAAAGAACTAAGTTTACATTCTCCCGATTCCATTCAGACATGCTGCTAAAGCTGAAGAGCTGCGAAGAGACCATGGAAGGGAGAAGGTGGCCAGTCTTGCATGCATAATCTTACGATTGAAGTACGAGCGAAGGCTCCAACAGCTTGAGAAAGACACGGAGGAGAGGGCTCCCTTGCTGCATTCATCCTCCTCCTGCCGCCATCGTCAGCATCCATGGATGCCAGAGGTCATATGCTACCCTTCAGCGAAGCACAAATCGACCAACTCTCCAAAAAAAATAATCTCTCCTGCAACTTTTAAAGAATGTTTACAGGGCAATAACCTCTGCAGACATTACTGTATGCTGCTGTATGGTGAAGACTCTCGTCAAAATCTGATAGAAACAATGGCAGTGCCAGGTGCTGCTCTGGTTTGCTCGCCCTTATTGCACTGGGAGCCCAGATCCACTGGACGAACATAGAGATCAAGATTCCGGGTTGACACTGTACTCTGCTTTGACGAGAGATCAACTGACGCTTGTAAAATCAACCAATGTCCGCCAATTCCCGGGTTTGTGAATCGAGATCCACGGTTACGAAGTTCTACTTTCTAATCCAGGATTCCGAATCAACCAAGGTTGAAATTGGAATAAATTCTGTTGATCCATGATCCACCTGAGCTGCTTGCAAAGCAATGCAGAGCCAAGAAAGGTGTTGCCATCTGGTATTTGCATGGACTGCGTTCGCATGAAAAGCTTTCAAATGACTGTGCTATTATGTTGTCTTTCATTGGAAAAGGCTTGCCCTGGTTGCAGTATTTAGACCGTGCACAGTAGCAGATAGTACTCCAGTGCTGTACGTATCTGCGGAATTTTAATCGGCTGCTGCTGCCATGGCCAGACACGTGAGGAGCTTTCTGCGGGGAGGGTCATGGACAGTAGAGCTTCAAGAATTAAGAAAAGCTTGGGCCAGTCGCCCTTACAGCGGCAAGGCAGCGGGCTCTGAGGTCGATGTGGTCATTGTTGGCGCTGCTCGGACGCCGTTCGGGGCATTTCAGGGGAGTCTGGCAACAATAGGAGCCTGCCAGTTGGGATCTGTGGCGCTGAAAGGTGCAGCTCCGAGCTCCTTCTGGAAGCAGGGGCCAGAATGAGGATATGTATGATCGTCGATATCGTCTGACTATGATGAAAGTGGTTAGCAATGCCTGTTAGAAATTGTTGAATGTCTGTTATATAGGAGAGTTGATAACAAGCACGGAGGAAGTCGCAGGATTTTTAAAGTGGCGTACTGTCTTGATTCCTAAGCCTAATTTTTTTTGCAATAAGATATGCAGTGTTGGTGTTATGTTTCAACGATACTAGAATCTGTTGGCTTTCTGTGGAAGCTGTGTTAAAAATTATGCTGAGGTGGAATTTATGAATAATTTAGTGTGGTCGATGTATGCACGTATTGACATCGACGTATTAATGCGTAGCCGCAGGTTTGCTTCAAGAGGTTTGTTTTATTGTTATTGACTTAGCTGCTGCAAGAAATTTACTCTCGTACTTCCTGAAACGATGTATTTTTATTGACATGTGACAACAGCGTCCCGTTTACATATCTGCTATTTATTCCGTGGATCTCCTTCTATCTGCCATTTTTCGTAGGAGCAATGCAACTCGGATATGTAGTTTCGGTGCACTTCTGGAAAATTTGATTGTTGCAGTCTGAAACCTAGTCGAGTCATGCACAGAGTGTGTTTAGGAACCTGTAACAGCAGAGGATTGAAGGAATGCTGTCTCATTTTCCTTGTAGCTTAGATTGCTTTGTTGGTATGCGCGGCGACGAGCTTTTCAACCTGAGTCATGCAGCTGTTCCACTTCTACTAGCCTCGAAACTGTATGTACGCAGATTGTGAGGAGGAGAGAGATAGGAAAAGAGTCACGAGGAGAAAGACGAACAGAGGGGAGGTGGTGTTCAGATGTGCGGGACACGGACAGTAGGGGTCTGTTTTGAACTTTCCTAGCTTCTAAAACTGAATGGCCAGAGAGTTTAGACAAAGTGCTGATAGTACCGATAATGGTTCCGTGTTTATAGGTGCACTTGAGCGAGCAGGAGTGAAGGCAGAAGCTGTGCAGGAGGTCGTGATGGGAAATGTGATCAGCGCAGGCCTTGGTCAAGCGCCAGCCAGGCAGGCTGCTTTGGTGCGTATCACAGTCCCCTGGGCCGGCCCATAATTCCCTAACGTCGACAAAAAATACATGCTTGGTAGTCTTTGCGAAAATCAAAGTCTTTGAAAAAGGGTAACCTATGCTTGTACTTTTTTCTACAATGCATGTTGGATATACAAAAGGCCTTTTATATTTTGACACCATCTTTTGGACCACTGGCAGATTACCCTCACTCCCAGAGAATCCTTTTTTGACAAGGTAGTTATGACTGTTCCAGGGTGCAGGGTTGCCACCATCAACAGTCTGCACAACCGTCAACAAAGTGTGTGCCTCTGGAATGAAAGGTGAGAAGCAGCTGTCACTTTGGAAATTAGTGAAGGTGGGAGCTGTCAGCTGTCAACATCTGAGTCAGTCGTGGTTCCTCAGTACGGCCAATAGCAAGTCAAGATAATAGATCTTAATGCTTATGGTCGTTATCGCAGTATTTCCAGTCGTTCTATGTAACTCTTGATCCTTTTCCAAAAAGGCACTTCAGATGCATTCCTATATTTTCTGTAAGATGTCCCGTTCATCTGTGCTTACGATACCATGGGGAGTTCAGGATGTCGAAGTGCGGCACAGTAATACTCCCAAACACCAACAATTTGGCAATGCCCAGAAAAGGCACACAAATAGACATTGGATCGCTAATATATGTCTTTGTTTGGCATTGTTCTGGCAGCGATCATGTTGGCTGCACAGAGCATATCCCTCGGGCTCAATGAGGTGGTCCTTGCGGGAGGCATGGAGAGCATGTCCAATGCCCCGCACCTCCTTCAGCGCGGCTATCCTTCCCGCAAGGTCGGCCCATTGGCACTGCGGGACAGCCTTGAGTGGGACGGCCTTTGGGACACACACAAGGATTGCCACATGGGGAACATTGCGGAGGCAGTAGCACGGGAGATGGATATTTCAAGGAGCGAACAGGTGACCGTCCTTTTTCCTGAAATGGCGAAAAGTAGTGAACAAGCCCTAATTCGAACTTGCAAATTCACTTTGTCGTGGGACATTGCCATTGGCTTGGAAATAAGAACGCTTGCCATTTGTTTGGGGATTTCTTTAGCATCCAGTCAGAAGCGACAACTCGTTTTTGACTGTGGTCAGAATGCAGATGAAGATGCCTTTCCTGGCCATGTTCTGTCGTGTTTATAGGACCTCATGCTTGGCAATGTGCGCAGGATGACTATGCCATAGAAAGTTATCAGCGGGCAGTATCTGCTCAAGCAAGCGGCATTTTGGCCACCGAGATTGTGCCGGTGGAGATAAGTGGTCGGAAAGGACGTGCTTCCTATATGGTATCGCAGGACGAGGAGTGCTCGAGGGTGAGCAGTCAGACCTGGTATTGCTCTTCTGCCCTCTGCCCAACCATGGCGGTAAAGGTGGATTCATTATTTTCTTTTCTTTCTTCACCGAGCACTTCTAATGTGCCAAACTGCTCAAGAGAGATTGGCTTGCAGACATGATTTCACAGACACCATATAATCTCATTCCTGTTACGAGGACGGATTTTGAACAGTATGAATTTTGCTGCTGCTCCGTCTTTTTCGATCTTTACACGTTTTCAGATGGTGTCAGCATTGTGTGCGAAGGCTGGGTTTCGTCCTTGCTGCAGTTTGACCCTGAAAAGATGACGAGCTTGGAGGCCGCATTTGAAGGGGGGGGAACAATAACGGCTGCAAACTCTTCAGCTATAAGTGATGGAGCAGCTGCCTTAGTGCTGACATCGAGACAATATGCAGAGCAGCATGGCCTACAAGTGTTGGCACATATCCGTGGATATGCCGATGCGGAACAGGTATGATTTATGTGTATTGCTGGAACAGATTACTTCTAATGCTGTTTCTAATGGAATTGTGTTTCTTTGATGACGCTTGGGTTGCTTGGGTTGATGAGTTGCTTGGGTTCAGTATAGGATGGCAGTTTAGAGTGCAATGCAGGTTCAACCTGCTTTTTTGTCGACCTTCCCATCTCTCATCAGTCATTAGGTGTTGCCCCACTGCTTGCAGGCTCCTGATAAGTTTCCAACCAGCCCAGCGAAGGCGATTCCGCGAGCACTGAAGCGTGCTGGTTTGGAACTTAAGGATGTGGATATCTTTGAGATAAATGAAGCCTTTTCAGTATGTCTTCTCTCTTCCTCTCTCGAAACATTTTCTGAATGAAGTAACCGGAAGAAGGGAGATCAAAATACTCAGTCATATGGGGCTTGATCAGTTGGAAACGTGGTTGAAAAATGTGGTTTTGAAGACCGTTCTAAAGTGCTCCTAACCTCAGTGCTTCTTAGCCCCCAGCAGTGTAGGAATCGACTTAATTTTGTTGCCTGCCGTGGCAAGGTTGGTCACAGACTCCACTAACTTGACTCACTCTCTACTCTCTGACTCATACTGTATACCACACGGTCTCTCACTTTCCAGGTAGTGATGCTGGCAAATAGCCGTTTGCTGGGTCTGGACGGAGCTGATGTTAATCTGAATGGAGGAGCGATCTCACTGGGCCATCCGATTGGCGCTTCGGGAGCGCGGATTGTGATGGCACTGATCACTGCGCTTGCCGTGAAGGGCAAGGATGTGGGAGTGGCGGCTGTATGCAATGGGGGAGGGGGGGCCTCAGCCCTCGTGCTGGAGTGCCATAAAACCTTCCGACTCGAGCAGGTCGGGCACCACAGCTGGGGCGTCATGCGGCCTGCCTCAGAAACACAGACAGAAGCAGAAGATGTTAAGAAGGCGGAGGGGGACACAGGGAGTGTGTAAGGAGAGTGACGGTGCATGGAGGGGTTCCATCGTGACAGAGGCGAAGGTTACAGTTGGGGGGCATGTGAAGCAGGGGGCATGTGAAGCAGGGGAATCAATGGCATGAAGTAGGAGTTTTTTTGTACACGCGGTTGCCCCTCGTTTGCATTGATCGGTAGAGAAGTTTTGTCCTATCCACAATCATTTGTCTGTTGAATTGACCTGGAGCTTTTACTCTTGGAGCAGTAGTTCACATCCGGGTGCCGTGTTGTGTTCGCCTTGTGTTTGTTTCTTGCCATGTTTGTTATCTTATTGGAGAAACGACGTGCTCAAGTTCTTGAACTAACTGCTCGGCGTTCTCTGTGAATGGTTAGCAACCAGCACTGGCAGCCAATGGTTGGCAATCATTCCAACGGTTGGTCCAATGGTCTGTGGTATTTGACCTGTATTGTAATTTTTCAGTCAGTTTTGCATTTTGATTTTGTCCATGTACATTTGATGGCATCGCCATCGTGAGGTCAATGCCACATCCCTTTATCATTACAGTTTGCTTTGGTACCCTGTAATGATGGTGCTTTGCACCTACTTGTCCGCATTTGTGAGCAAGCATATTGAGAATTTGACATCTAGTGTTTCACGTTTTCACCAATTCCTCGTGGTTCCCCGTGTTAATGTTGTCTATGTACATTTGATGGCCTCGCCATCGTGAGTTCAATGCCACTTCCATTCTCTTTCATAAAAAAAAAAAAAAAAAAAAAAGGGGAAAAAAAAAGAAGAAATGAACTCTAGTAAATCTCTAGAAATGGCGACGGCAACTGCCGACATGTAGATGGTACGGCCCTCCCAATTGTACGGAATTCTTGTCCGGCCATGCCATGGCGGGTGCAGGTATGCTGGAGGGCGGTCGAGCTGGGGGAGGAGGACGAGGAGGAGAAACCAGGAGGACGGCGAGGCAGGAGGCGCACGTAGAAGAGGAAGGCTGCGCGGCTCTGCGGCCCGGTATGTTGTGGATGCAGGAGGGGGTTGGGGGGAGGGGAGGGATGCGCTCTCTCCGTAGGCTATATTTGGGACGACTGCGGATTGCAGCGCTTGTTGGCAGGCGGATTTTTAGGGTTATTATGGTGATTTTCTGGTCGGGGAATATGGATAGCATGTTGGCATCACTACGTCTTTGTTCCAAGCCTGAACACCTTCACAATCTCTGCCAAGTCTTGAAATCCTCAGATCCAAGGCATCCTCTCGTCTATTCGTCGCGGGCTTGGTGGAACCATGTGGTCAGCGATGCCCTTGCACCGGAACACGGCCCCGTATGATTCGGATGCTGAGCGGCATTCGAGTTCCGACACAGCGGCTGATGCAGAATCTGGGCCCTTAGTGAAGAGGCCAATATCCAATTTCTCATCTTCATCCGTGGACCAGACAGTGCATGCTATCCCTTTAGTGATCTTCTTCAGCGCTTTCGTTCTTTGGGCGTGTCACAAGGGTAAGTGGTAGTTGCTATGCTCGCATTCCGTCTCCAAATCCATTACTAGGATGAGGTGCTGCTTATTTGTGAACTGCAACTTTCGCTAGATTTCCAGGCTCCATGAGATAGGCAGGTACAAGTTAGAGGCTTCCTCGTTATGTCGCCATAAATTGTACTCTTGCTATCTGCGGGATTCCATGCTAAAGTCATCCTGAAGCGTTTGAATTGATTCGGTTGTGATCTTTGCTGTTGCCAATAGCGAACGTGATTTTTTTTCGTTTATTACTGCGGGTGGTAGAACTGTCTAGAGTTGTTAGGTTCTAAGCAAGCTGCGAAACGCTGCCAAATAGTCGATTACTCTCTGATTCTCTCACGAGCCAGTGGTTGTAGGTCACAGTTGCTCTTGGCGTTTCGTTTCACGGGCTAGCCTTACATGTGGTTTTCACTCTGACAAATTGCAGATGTGGACGTCCCACAGTCGTTGTTACAAGGGATTGATTCAAAGGCCGTAATGGAGGTAGCAATGCAACCGCCTCCTGTTGTCAACTCTGACACAACCGGTGGGGGTGACGACGTTGCTGCTGAGAGTAATGCCATCATTAATGAAGTTCCTGACAAGACATCCGAAACAGCAGCTCGAAGAAGATTATATGCAATAACAGAGCGGTATGGGCACTCCAAGGCCAGTGCAGCACGTTACAGCAACCTGGGGTACAAGGAGATGTCCGCAGATATAAAGCGGGCAGTGCTCTAGCATTGCCGATTGGACACTTGCGGAGAAGTAGGGGAGTTGAGATCCATGGAGGCAAGAGGCCAGCCAGAAATCGTGACGATTAACGACTTTGGAGTGATTGGTCTACACCGGCTGCAATTGTCCCATTCACGCTTTACCAGGCCGGAGTCAACTTCATGCAGTTGGTAACCTGTCATTGTCTGCTCGGACCCTGTTAAATGTGAGTCTGCTGATAGCTTCCTCAAAGGATTAAGTCGGCTATGTTCCTATTCTGGACGGCGTAGGAAGTCTTATTTAGTTGACTTTTTGCGGGGCAGCATAGGGCGACCATGGCCAAGTTTAAGATCACAATCGACGGGGGAAGTACTCAGGCGCTTGGCTGTGAGAGAGCCTACCTCCATTTGATGGATTGGGCCACGACTTGAACGTTGTCTCTACTTTAATTATTGCTTGTTTTTTCAAGGTTACAGCCTGCAGAGGCCATGGCTGTAGCACACAACACTAGTGGCTGGAAGGAGATGGTAAGGACGAGCTTAGTCTTGTCTTGCCAGACTGTAGGCACCGTTGCAGGTCGGAAGTCAATATTAATTCTGCAGTTCTTATTTGAACATAGTAACGGAGGCGGTGGATGGAACGGTGATACAGCTGTGGACTCTGAAAATGTCTTGCAGGATGGTTGTTTTTTGGGGTTGGGCGGGGTGTCGTTGGTTTTTGGGGCTCTGAAGGTTCTTCGTACTTATTTCAACAGAATTTGGTTAGATGTTAGCTGAGGGGAAGAAACTGAGGAAAAAGCAAACAGAGCATGATGAGGATGCTTTCGGGCCCTTGGAACCATCTGTGGGCCGCAGAGCTTGGAGGTCAAAAGTCAGACACAAGCGCTAAGGGAATCAGGCGCAACTGGAACCGCAACAAAAGGCTTTTTAGGAACGAAGGCCTCCTGTGCAATAAGCGAACCGGAACACGTTCGAAGCCCAAGAGTACTGTAATGGCATCAATTTTACTTGGTTGTACCGAGAGCGTTTGTGGACACCTCCGGCTGAGTTTTCATGGTTCAACTTTCAACTTCATTCAACTTTGCTGTCGACGTTCAACTTTGCTAATGTAATTTCACAGGGTCACTACTTCGTACTCAAATAGAAACTCACGCAATCTACTGAAACCATTTAAACGCCGACATGCGGCACCCGGCCAACGGCTCGCGCAATGCAAGTCACAAGCAGCTTTCCACACTAAAAGTATGCATTTGTGGTTTGAGGCTTCGGGAGGTGACACGTGGCCTTCACGCTGGCTTGTTTTTCCATTCAAACCGGTTGAAGCGAGTTGGCTGAAAAAATACAGCCAAAAATTATAGAGTTAGTACAGGCACCACTGTGCACACAATTTGTCTATCTGCTTGCATTAAAACGGATAGACTTTTTGCGCAGTAAGAAACATGATCGTCCAAAATTGGTGCTTACACTTTTACTTAGCTTCGTTTTGAACTTTTCGTCTCAATGTTCTTTTTCGAAGTTTCATTTTTTGGGGTTGCACCATGAAACGAACCCTCGAGGATTCAGGATCAGCTAAATTGAAATTGGGAGTTTTCGCATCGAATGACGTTTGGCCATTGGACACTGCAGCTGTGGCTTTCCCAACTGTCCACCCACACCGAAAATTACTATACCCTAAAACCAAGCGTGTAGCAAGTACCAGCCTATGGTTTAAGTAATTGGTCAGAGGAGTAGTGTCCGAAAGGCTCGGAGACATTCGCAACATCAGAATCGATAACCCAACTTTGTTGACGTAATTTCAACTTTTCCTGCGTTGTCGGGCAACTGCCATACCATTTCCGATAGCGTTTACACTAGTTCAGATCAATTACCCCAACGAACAACCAAAAGGAAATTCTTACAACCAAACGATGGCCGACACCATTTTCTACTGAGATTTCAGGTCTGAATAGAATTTATGTCCTTTTTAACTTCCCAAACGTCTCGCTTGAAATGCCAGGATAACCTAGGTGTTAGCATCGCGAGTTCCGAGCAAGCAAGTGTCTGCACCCCGTTCCATGGTGTGGCCCAGAAGAGCCCTGAAATAATTCATCCTTGGCAGCAGTGCTGCACGAATGAAGTCGCAAGCTCTGGAAAGCAGAAACAAGGTAGCGGGCGAGAAACTGACACAAGGTACAAGGAAGCAGTGTGCGAAAGAATAATAACAAGAGGGCATATCAGAGGGAGAGTGCAGAGTGTTATAAAAACAACTTTGCACTCTTGTTCGGGGAAGACATAGAACCAAGTGGTGTTGGAGATTCCAAGTACGATGACGCCCTTGCAGAAGGGTGGAGGGGGTTTTCAAGGAGAAGGAAATACAGACATTTCCTCCCTCCTTGTGGAACCTCCGCAAAGGAGGAGGAAAGACAGACATTTCCTCCTTGAGACCCCGCACATTCTGCACATTTCAAGGACCAACCACCCTCTTCACAACACAAAACTGAGTCAACTCAGCACAAACGTTTGAATCCATACAAATGAGAGCTAACACTAATATTAGAGGGCTCCAGACACCAAAAAATTCGGCACTTCTGGAATCGACACCAGTTCGCGGAAAAAGTCGTAATAACGAAGTATTATTCCTTCGAAACAAATTCCATTTCAAGTCTGAAACCCCCTAATTGAGCTATCGCAACTCAGTCCCACCTCCATGACTCGCACAAAACATTCAGAAAGGACGAGGAGCAGCCACCCGCCCATTAGTATGTCAACTGCAAGCAAGAACAAAATTATAAAGAGTAACCAATTGACGCATACTGCCGACTTTGTTCGGAAACCATATCCAACAGGACCAAGTCCAGAACATGACTTGTTTTTTTGTGGAACAGGAAAAGCAAAAGCAATAGCACTAACAACACGCTCAGTCTCAGACCAGCCTTCCATGTTCAAAAATTTATTATCTTCCAGTACCGTTCAACGAAGCCCACAAGAGAGCGAAAACCTTCTGCCTATCACACAGGTGGTTGCTCCACCGCCCGGCCCGCCCTCCTTCACCCATTTGCTGAGCCCGAGCACTTGCAAAACTGTGCGCACAGATATCACAGGCTCTCCTGCAGCGAAGGGTTCCCTTATATGTACAAACAAACTCTGCAGAGTATTCAGCCGCTAGTGAAGCTACAGCAGGACTGTAACGAGCTACTCTTGCAGGACCCACTACAACTACAAGTACAGTACAGCTTGGGAGTTTCAATAATCAGCGCAAGTGGCAGCACATCACATAGCGGCAACAAAGGGCACCTAGCTAACAAAAAGGGCCTTACCCGTCGGAACAGGGTAGAGCCCTCTCCGCGGTTATGCATGAGACCCCTTGACGGCCTCATGGCGCCAACGTCGCAGGTTGGTACAACAAGCCAGGCCCGCTGGCATGACAGGTAAATACCGCCATGTAAAACTGTCAGAAACTTGGTCAACCCCTGACTAATCAGCCAACTACAACTGAACCTTTCCAGCCACAGCATACATCAACCCAAACTGCCACTGCTGAAATAAGCAGAGTAGACAGCTAGCTGATGGCTCACCATGGGCCAAGGTCCTGAAGGGACAAGCCAGCAATCACGTCCGAATGGCAGCTTTCCCGAAGCTGCGTAGCAACACATGCCGAGGCATTTTTGCTGAGTTATTCACAACAAATGAACAATGGTCGTTCACACCTGCAGCAACCACTGCCTGCACTTGCAGTCAGGGTATCATCCCGAGAAGAAGGCACATGCAGACTGGTTGGAGCCTGCAAAAACTGCCAGGTTTTCACGATCAAACATCGTTGCAAGGGACAAGTAAAGGAGATGGTGCACAGGAAGCCTCGTCCTCAGGGCTCCAATCCCCCTCCAAATCAGCGTGTTCATTATAAATTTCTCCAGCTCTCCGCTTGAACTCCTTCAACTCCTGCTCCACGAGAAACAGTCTCTGCATTCCATAGCATCGAAAAAAAACAGTCAGTCAACCGATGCGAAACCCGTACTTAAAAAACTAGTAGAGCATGATGCAATTCAGGCTGACAGGCAAAAGAATTCGATGCAAGCAAACGCAAGTGGTGCCATTTCTTATAACCTTTAGGATCAAACCAGTTTTTGCTGTCTCGGCTTAACGAGCAGCCATCTCACAGCTTAATGAAGAATAACACAGAATTACAAAGATGCAATAGCCATCTCTTTGGAAATCACCTTGAGTATATCACAGCAAGCAAGAAAGTCAAGCAACAAGAGAAACATTCGCACGATTAACAAGGATAATCAAACTTCACCTCTTGGAGAGTCATGTTCTCTTCTTGAAGGTGGGCGATCTCAGTCTCCTGTTCTTCGACTCTTGCCTGTAAAAACCTGTTGCCATTCCTTCCTTCACAGTCAGCTCCACCTGGACTGTAAAGCATGTCAAACCTTTGCCACCCATCATCCTTTCTGTCCTCTTCTTGTTGCTCATGTTTGACAATCGGCTGATTATCGACCTGATGCACCTGCTCCACACTGTCACTGCTTGTTGTTCCATCAGCAGATTCGGCACTGGTCTCCTTATCCACTGCCACATCACTACCCCCTGATGATTCCAAATCTGGACTGCACCGGAGTCTGATGCAACCATTCATTGATCCATAGGGGTCAACATGTAACTCCTTTGCCTCCTCCACCAACTGATCACCAGCTGTTCCAGACGCCCATGGACTGGGAGAAACGGCTAGAGCTGGCAGGGTAGGAGAGACAGCTGGCGCCATAATACCTAGCTTGTTAGCTCGCATAATAAATGATGTTGTATTTCGGGGAGCTTCAGGCACCGACGTCAGGTCTGAGGAACGCTTGAATCTCTTGTTACGGTGAAAGTACTTCTTCGTGTTTTTTTGGTTTTGGCGGCTCAGGTCATGAAGCCTTGGGGGCCTGAACTCCATATTCTTCCTGTGACCAGGCCCGGGAAGTATAGCACCTTCTGTCGGATCGGCATCCACCATTTTGCGCTTCTGGTGCGTGTAGTTATACGAGTTGTTATACGTATTGTTGTATCTCTTCCGTTTCGCGATAGGGCCGCGCTGCCCTGGCTGCTGAGTTGAGACATTCGATCTGTATCCAGGGTCGTCCGAGAGTAGACCATCTGGCGGAAAGCCTGCACCCTTAGCCCGAGGAGGTTGGCCTCTCCAGGGCTGCTTCCGAGGGAACTCTCTTGAGGCCCGTGGAAAACTCGTCACTGCCTTTCTCGCCGCAGCACTTTCTTCCAGTGTCCGGTGCATCTGGAGAGGACCAACCGTCGGCAGCATCCCTCGCTCATAGCGGGCCATAGGAGGCTTCATATCCAATATGTCGTGATAATAAGGTTGCCTCCCTGATGGATGGAAACCAGACACATCACTTAAACCTGCAAAAACGGTCACAGAGAGTTTCAGCTATGAAGAATTGACAGAAGCAACTCGCATGATCAAAACGATAACTCAAATAACAAAATCAAACAACGCCTACAAGACAGCGAAGCAACATGCCCAAAATCACAAATAATCTTTACCTGGCGGATGATCACATGGTTGCATCATCATAGTGGCTATCATTCCTCCGCCGAAAAAGGTGGGTTGTGTCTCAAGAAGTTGCTGCAGCACACGTAAAACACGAACATGGAGTCAGCCCCGCTTGGCGAACATCTTAGTCTGTAAAAAACTGCGGGTGAGAAGCAAAATTCACGACGAAAGGATGAAGGTAGAAGAAAGACATCTCAGCCATCTCATCTCATCTCATCTCATCTTCAAGTATCTGGAAGTACTAAAACATACGAAGGTGAAGTATGAAAGAGACAGTCAGCATCCGAGCCTCGAACGTATTGTACCTCCCTTGCAATCCATGACATACAGAAAAGCAGCCAGCCTAGGACCCTCGGACGATACACGTCAAGCAGTTCACTATGCATCATGAAAAAAAACGTTGTCTTCTTTACCGAAGGGACCAGTCAGACTATGAACACACCGCACACCGCATGCACAAAAAAAACCGATAGCCAACACAATCCACAAAAAAAAAATTACATGCAAAAATACAAACGAAGGAGGCAGCACAATACAACATCTCACCTACCTAAAGTCCCCTCTTCTCCGAGTCTCATTCATCAGAAGCAGAAAAAAACTAAACAAACAGAGCATATCCTTACCTTATCTCAAATTTCTCGTCTCAAGAACCAGACGCTTTCGGGAAACCTAATCCCTGAAAGCCAGAAACTCTGCAGTTTTCGAACGCCCGTCCAACTGTAGACGCCCGCTTACAAATATGCAAACAACCTCTTCAATATCAAGAACGTGCTGCACAAGTTATTGAAAATATTTAAGCAAACGTCTCTCTTCCCGGAATCCCTTCCCTTTCCCCTCCAGGTCAGCGCGAGCTTGCCTGCTCAACCAAGGTCTGCCTGGCTGTTTTCAGGGCCTGCCCTCCGTCATAGTGGAGCCACTAACGCCCCTCGGCGAACGACAGCCGTTGGATCCCTCTTGCCCCCGCAGGATCGGCTTTTCCACGTTCGACTTAGATCGAATTCCAGCCGTTGGATCCATTTCGCACGTCCCCTTTATATGCGGATCGACTCGCAGCCGTTGGATCAGTTTGCCCTCTTCGAATGGGATCGCATCTCAACCGTTGGATCAGTCCGAGCCCTTTTTGTTTGGGTCGCATCGCAGCCGTTGGATCCGTCACGTCACGTCCCCTCCGTGTCAATTTGGATGGGAAATCGCGGAGCGGCGCCAATCACGGGCCCGCCCGAGCCGCGGGCCCGGCCCGGGCCGGCCCGGCCCGGCCCGGCCCGGCCCGGCCCAAAGCGAAGCGAAGCGACTGCTCGGGTCGGGAAACGGCCGGGAGGAGCGAGGGAAGGGAAGGGAAAGGGAAGGGAAGGGCGAATCAATGGCGGGGCAATCGAACGAATGAATCCACTGACTGACTGACTGAACAATAACACGAACAACAATGAACATGAGAGGAAGGAAGGCTGGAAGGTACCGTACACCTATACTTTCTAGGAAGGAGGGGGACCGTGGAATGCCTTGGACTCGGGTAACAAGTAACAACGCAACGGCCGTTCCTTTCTCGCTTGCTAAGGTTGGACAGTTCATAACAGTACTGTACTTGGATGGCCTAGAGAATCCGCAATGATCCGCCATGGAGATATCTACACTTCCAAAAACCAAATGAGGAAACTCGCGAGCAACTTTGACGCCTGAGGGGCAACAGAGAAGGGGTAGATCATGAATGTCGTAAAGGGATAATATGGCTCGCAATTTGCTATTCTTGTTTTGTTTGATTTTTTGATTCTTGGTGTTTGTGTTTGTTTGTGCTTCAAGCGCTCGTGAAGACGGTAAACTGCACGTGGATTTTGGACATGGAACATGAGCATCGATTGGAAATATCCTTCTATTGCTTGTCTACATGAAGTCTTCCTTCGGGCAGTTTGCAGTCTAATTGTTTCCTTTGGCAATGCAGTATATAAGGAACCGACCAAAAACACCACCAATAGCAAATCACAGCAGGAGTGTGTCGGAGTCGCCCTGTGGCCCAGAAACATCCCTCCGATTCTTCTTAGAGGATGGAGCGGGTTGAATATGGTCTGTGTCGAGCCTTGTCGTGCCATCAATTCTTGTAACTTGTATGACATTGTCAGCGAAGCGCTGGAAACTCGAGTTGTGACTGATGCATATGACTTGGCTTTCAGAGCATATGAGTGTCTTGATAAGGTCTGCAACAAGCTGTTGGTTCTGCTCGTCCAGCGCTGCGTCCACTTCATCCATGAGATACACGCAGCTGCACTCTAGTTTGGCCACTGTCAGCGTGAAAGCCAAGCTTACCAGCGTCCTCTGTCCGCCTGCAAACGCGAACATGGGAGGGCCAGAAGCATGTCATGTATGTTATGTGTTATGCATGTGTTTCGTGGTAGATGACAGTGAAAACAAAGGCAGATATAGTGAAATTTGAAAGTTGGAAAGGTGGACATGGAATTGATGATTCACTCCCAACCGCCCCCAACGCCAGTTACGCCAAGAAAATTATTAGGTAGAATTGAGGACGAGGTTTACCTGACAACTCGCTCAGACTGGTCTTCCACTCCTGGGGAGAGGGAGCTTCTCCCTTAGCGGTGTTCGCAAAAATGAACCTCACTCCATTGTCGACCTCTGGTCCAAGCTTTTGCAAATCGAAAGTCTTGTTGGGAAGTAGATGCTTGCAGCATCGGACAAAGGAGGCTCTTACTGCCTCAAATGTTGAGTCGTTGACCGCTTGCACCTGTCCATTTAACATTCTCACCACTTATGAACCATTTAATGGCAACAAATTTCGTATTTTTCGTTTAAAAAAGAGGCAAAGTCATTTCTTCATTTCAAACAGACGGACCTTGTGGCGGTTTCTTTCAATCCCTTCATTCAAAGAGTCAATCGACTCCACGATGGAAGCAGCCCTTTCTTTGAACGTTTCCAGTTTGGCGATACGCTCATTGAGGGCTACTTGTTCATCAAGTGACAGCTGTTGCAGCTCAGACCTGTAAGAAAAATGCAGTTCATTCTTTACACAGCTCGCAAGTTTACTTGAAGCAGACGAGTTGAACTAGATTTTTAAACATTCGTGAGCCTTTTCTTCGCTACTTCCTCTGACAGAAATTCAAGATTCATTATCTATCTGTCAATGTTGAGAAAAAAGGACGATCGTGAGTACAGAAAGAATGCCAAACATTCCTAACCACGAGGGCGGCTGTTTACCTGAGAGCCTGCTGGTCTGCTTCAAGCTCACGGAATCTGAGTTTACAAGCCGTGTACTGTTTCTCGTTGAGAATTGGTAACGGATTATTGAATTCAGATGTAAGCGGACCCTGCGAGTTCGACAGAGGCTTAGAGCTGAGCATATTTCAGAGAAAACCGAAACACTAAACCTTTGCCGGAAATATTTCTAGTCGTGCATGCGATAGGGTTTAAACTGCGATAACCTCACACGCTAACAACGCTGTTTCCCAGGGATATGCGAAAAATGAAGTATTGGCGACTGACCTTGTTCCCCTCACATTGAGGCAACCCCTCCAGTTCCTTCACAATGGAATCGCGCTGTCCCTCGAGCTGAGTAAAAGTCTCCTTTTCCCTTTCCAGCTCGGCCGTTAGAGTCACAAGCTCACGGTGAATCGCATGGAACTTTTCAGCCATGGCTGCTGTCTGTTCATCGTGCTTCTTCATGGCTTCCTTCTCAAAAATAATCTCCTCGTCGACTTGTTGCAGTTCAGACTTCAACTTTTCCAAGTTCATTGTCTGGACATCGACTTCCTTTTGCAAAGATTCAGAAGTCGCATTGCCGGCTGTAGCTTGGAGCCTTTGTTTACGCTCCTCACATCTTGCCTTTTCCCATAACAGTTTGTTTCGAGTTTCCTCTATGGCAGCCTCATCCCCCTTTGCACCTTCAATGGCTGCGGCGATGACTTCGACTCCGCTGCAGTTCACAGCGATCCGTTTTTCGTGCTCCTCCAGCCTCCCCTCCATCCTTGAGACTTCCTCCTTTAGGGCTTCCATGTGCAGGCGTGTCCCTTTCAATGCGGTTTCATGTCTGGCCAATTCAGAGTGCAAACATTGAAGCTGCACAGACATAGGTAAACTTAAACGCCAGTGGGCCCTTATCCCTGAATAGCATTGCAGTCAGCCGAATGAGGAACTTCTTAGCTAATGAATATTGTCCATTGACCCGTTTTTTTTGTAATGGACTCACTTGTTCCTGTCCTGCTGCAGCTTTGAGTTGAAGGTCCTTTTCCTTGCGGGCTTGCAAACTCCACATCTCGACTTCGCCTTGCGCTCTCTCTTTCTCCTGGACAGGAACCCGACCATTGGCGATTTCGTTGAAATCGCAATAGCTTCCATTGCCTTTTCAAAAGCCAAAAGCCATGGTTCAAGTAGTTTTCCCAACATCCCCACAGACACTCGGGCATGTATTCCATAAGCATTGATAAACGCTAAGTCGAATATGCTTACCTCAATAACCCGCTGAAGCTGAGTCCGGAAGTCCTCCAAGCTCCCTTCAGCCGCATCGTGCTCAAGCTTGAGGCTCATATCGTTGCTCGCATGTTCACCTCTCCACCCCCCAACAATCGACCCTCTGCGATTTATGGTACCATCTACAGTAACGCTCCACACATTGTGGTCCATAGCAAGCACTTTTGCCGTTTCATCATCTTTGGCAATCACATAACTCCCAAAGGCCTTTTTAATGGCCGCTTTGAAGGTGTCTTTGTATTCGATCAAATCCTCAGGAAGAGTAACGGCGCCCTCTGGCAATCGACTTTGGGCTTTCCTTTGGTACTCCTGTCTGTCGGTGATTTTCAAGCAGTCAAGCGGCCAAATGCGAGTGAACGCAGCATGCGAAGTTCGAGTATCCCATAGCTCCAGTAGTCTCTTGGATGCAAGGCTGTCTCTTACCACACAGATGCTTTTTAGCGAGCCTGAATGCACACAAAAGGGTTTGCTTTCGATGAGATGTGCCAGCTTGACCAGGTTAGGAAATGCTGAAGGTATTGCACCAAATGCACGTGAATTCACGCGTTCCAGTTCGCCTGGTGTCGAGAGAGACGAAACCATGCAAGGGAACAAGCGGAAGAGAAATGCCAATGTGTGCTGCACCTGCAATGACGTTAAGAGCTTCCAAGTTTCTCCTCTTGTCGGCAGTCATGCACGCCTCTCTGAATTTAAAGAGAGTGTGAAGAGGCCACGCCGGAAGGCTCGCCTCTTCTCTGTCCACCTCGCCAAGTTGCGATTCTAGCATCTTAGCGCGTTTGTACTCTTCGTTCATCACTTTCGTTAATCTCATGTACTCTGAAATGGCCTTGTCGACTTTGGAAGTCCAAATAGCTAACTGCTGTGCTGCAGACGTTTGGCATGTGTGGTAGCCCTCCACTTCTTGCTCCATGCGCTTGATTTCTTGCTGACTTTTTTCCACCGCACGTTTGGCATCCTTCTCATCCAAAATGGCCTGCTCCAGCTGCTCTTTCCCAACCTTTACGCTGTTTTGGATCTCTTGTATGTAGTCAACGGTGAGGATTTCATCGTTGCCACGCATTCCCGATTGAGATGCTTCGGCTTCAAGTCTGCAAACCAGCAGTCTTTGGTCCTCTAATTTTACATTTGCTTGCATAATTCGCGCCTCCAGGTACACCAAGTTGTGACGGCATCCTTCCAGTTCCACAGCAGCTGACTTAAAATGTTCAGCTTTTTGTTTCAGAGCAGCTATTTGCTCTTCGGCCCGTGCAATATCTCGGACAATGCAAGAACGACGCTTTTCCATGGTTGAGACGTTGACACCGACTTTACCTTTGCAGTTCTTCTGAAGAGTACTCAGTGCATCTTGTTCAGCCCTAAGCTCTTCGATTCTTGCCTCCATAGAGCATAAACTCCCTCTCTTTACTACCAAGGCATCCGCCACCTGTGATTCAAGTTGTTCCTGAAACGTTCTCATCTTCCAAACTTGGTCTGAAATCTCATACTCTACCTGCAAGGGGTGAATTCTTTCGTGAGGATGCAGCATTCAGTCTGCAACCTGGATTAATGGCAAACTGGCTCCTCACCGCCAGCGTTTAAAAAAGGAAAAATGCTAAATAGAGGAAAAAAGCCTGATGCCCGTCTGCCTGGTTGGAGATAACAATCCTGATGAAACTGCCTCACCTAATCCTTATCCTTTATCCTTAACCTTCGGAGAACCAAAAGATCTTTCAAATGCCTCCCAATGGTTTCCACTCTCTTACCTCATTGCTGCGAGCCATTGCTTTCAGTCTTGTGTTATCATTGGCAATCGCTCTGTCGAGGAGGGCTATGTTACGATTTATTTCCTTCAAACTCTTTTCCGTTTTCTCAACTGTTTCAACTGCTTGTCGGACTTCTTCATTCCACCGACCTGCGAGAGGAGATCGGCGTCGATGTCATCCTTCCTGATGTGGCAGAACTCCGTTACAGTGAAAGAACAGCATGTATGCATGTGGTGAATTCCTTTTAGGCAATGAAGTTTGCTCTATAGTCTACGTTGTGCATGTCCTATTCAAGTACTTCCACAACATACAAGAGATAATATATACAGTCAAAGGCCTGGTCAGAGTTTGACGAACTCCAACGCGCTAGGATCTGATAGCCTGGATACTGTGTGTGCTTCTGAGTTCTTCTGGTATGCTTTTTATGTTGCCCACGAATAGCTCATGCAAATTCACCATGTTCGATCGCCCGGTCTCACCGGCTCCAGATGCCACACCAATAATCGCAGCAATAAGCTTAGGGCTATTGTTATCCGCAAGCTCCGTTACTTTCGCTTGTTGAAGTATTGCTGATGAATCTTCTAGAAGGAGGCGAGTTTCTCGTAGAAATTCCTATCGCAAAATACAAGAAATTCAGGAAAATCACAGTTGGCTTCAAACCCAACAAGTGGACGCCTTATATTGCCTGCCTTCGAAAATCCTCATCCGTCCAGCAAACGTTGATGACATT
This sequence comes from Zygnema circumcarinatum, assembly GCA_037447605.1. NCBI lineage: Eukaryota > Viridiplantae > Streptophyta > Zygnematophyceae > Zygnematales > Zygnemataceae > Zygnema > Zygnema circumcarinatum. The sequence continues at coordinate 3,986,553 of CM074805.1, forward strand.
GAATTTACATATTAGTATGCACGCTTACAGAAAATAGACCTGAATGCTTTCTGGATATGGTTTTCGGCTGTAACGCTGTGACGCTTATCAGTACGTGGAAATGAAATGCACACATGAGCCCTCTCACCAGGGGCGGGAAGGAGATAGTAAGGGGAGGTTCATAATTTACCTTGATTTCCTTTCCGGATTTCAGTTTTCCATCGATTCTTAACTGACGTGAATAGTCGGGCATTAGCCTTGCAGATAAAACATGCGTTTCAATTTGAGCTTTCTTCGTCGTCGATGGAGAGACCGAAGAGCGAACCACGAGCTCCACTTCACAGACTTCACCGCTACTGGACGATATGAGTTCAGACATTTGCTGTACCCGTAAAGCTCCGGGCCGCACACCAAGAACAAAGCAAATTGCGTCTGCAGAATGCTCCAAACCAGTCAGGAAAATATGCGATGCGCCTCCAACCAAACAAAGCCACATCAGAGAAAATGTTATTCCAGAAACGCTGCGATTTCCGTTGGGATATATCTCAGCTGAGAAATGAAAGTGTTGATGAAATAATTGTCTGATGAATAGATTTCCAAGAATTTAGATACAAGTCAGGCATTGTAACCGAGAGGTATGAATGAACGAAAAAATGCACGAATCTGAAAGGAGCGTCAGTTAGAGCTGAAAATCAAGGCGTTACCGATGATATTTGATTTGCCGCTTCCATTGGCGCCAGCAATCAGATTGAAGCCCTTAGTGAACGAAATCTTTTGCCGATTGCCTCCAAATGACTTGAAGCCCAAAATGCTGACACCAGTAAGCAGAGTTAGGAGTCACCGAGGACTTCCCCTGGTTGCTTGACTCCAAAAAAATTTGCAGACACATTACATGAAACAAATCGACCGATCCAACATGTAAAAGTGATGCCGGTAATGCACGTAAAGACGGCAGCCTCAACAAGCTACTGAGAATGGAGGAACCATATTCAAGTGAATCACGATGCAAACATGAGCAAACCTGACAGATTCAATGAAGGCGCCGTCCATTATCTTGTCCGCCCGAGTTACCACGTCACAAATTGCCTCTGCTTTCCAATGCAACGCCTGTGAGAAGGCAGCAAACCTCCAATCTATCACTGCAAGTGATCGGCGGTCTACAACAGGCTCCAGCAGTGCATCAGCAGTTGCCGTTCTGCATGGAGCGCCTGTTGCCGCGGAACACAAACCCAGGCAGCGAGAAAACGACGATTCTCAAACAAATGCGATATTTCGTCCAGTTCAGAGAAGTTCCGAGAGCTGGGAATGCTTGAGAGTTGGTGATATACAAAAGAACAACAGAAGTGCTGGCCTCCCTCCGCGCGCCGCACTTCCGACCGTCGATCGACCGGAGGGCCCTCTTGCACGTATGCAAGCTTCGCTCCCGGCGGGCGGGTTGGGGCTCGACGCGACTGTTCGTGTGGTGCCTACTGCGTTTGTGGGTAGGTGGGCTCTTGTTGCTCCTATTTTCCTATTCCTATTCCTGTTTTCCTGTTTTTTCTTGTGGCTGATCGTCCGTTGCTTCAGTCTGTTATTGCTCATGTTGATGGTTCGTGGCGAGCCCGGAGTTCGCCCTGATTTGACCCTCTCTCATGGACGTTGCTCGCCGCATGTTTGGGGATGTTTGTGTTGGCCGATCCGACACGTCACCATAAAGGCTTGGCTGCTCGCGATGCGGCCCTTCGCAAGGAGCCATTGCGCATATGCCCACCGTGACGTGACGCGGCCGACGAGTTTGTTCCTATGGCTGTTGCGATATTTGGTTGCCTTGACGCCCGTTTGGATGCCTCTCGTCCTCCGGCGATCCTCGCTACTTCGCCCTTCAGTGTTGCCCCCCTCCTTCCGCGTGAAGCCGCGGTAGTCGGTGACCGTGTCGGTGGCCTTCCGCCGCTCCCTCCGCGCGATGTGATGTGCCGCACATCGATCGGTGACCTTCGCGGCTGCTTCGAGGGAGGGCTTGAAGCGGTGTTGAGCCGAGGCGTAGCTTTCCGCTCCTACCTTTTTTCTTTGTCCTTGGGTCCTTTGCGGCCAGTTCCTCGTGGTTCCCCATGATGATATTGTCCATTTACATGATCGTGAGATCAATGCCACATCCTTTGCTGGCCATTGCACTAGCTCATACTAAAGGTTGGTTTGAATGGCATTTATCTCCATGTCGGGAGCTGCCCTTATTAGCGAGTTGGGGTAGACTAAATAGAAGCTTGGACCTCCTTGAACAACTTCATACATATTTTTGTTCGAAAATTCTGAACTATAGACGCTTAAGAGCAAACGAGACACCTCCATTCTGATATACTATCGCGAGTTTAACACAACTTCATTTTACACCTTCCCAGTAGAACGAAGCCTTCATCTTTGAACATTCCTTTCGTATATGTCATGGATGACATAGCCCTCACGAGCAAGCGCATGGGATGGGCATGGGCCTCTGCGCCATCACATGCATGCACATGAACCAGAAACTCACCATGCCCATTACTCACCCTGCCCGACTCGATCACAATTCCCGTCGCTCCCCCCGGTTGTTCCTCGTGGTTCTCCATACCGTACGGTTTTTTTATCAAACCCTGAGTCCAATGCCGAGGGCAAGTTCCCCCTCGGCCGCATCCATCTGAACGAGCCGTATACCGTACGGTACCAAACATAGCCATGACCGTACACCCGTATAGGTCCCTACTCCCTGGTCTCCGCCGTACAGTACGAGACATACCGTTGCAATCATTTTTTTGACAGTCCAATGTCGCGGGTCGGATTGCTGCCAGCTGGGGAGATTCTATGTTGCGAATCTGACTGTTGAACAGAAGTTTGGAGCAGGAGCATGGACCGGGCCTCGTCATCCCGGGAGGATATGTTCAAACGTTGGATAAAGGCCATAGTTTGCCAAAGGTTGGCCCTTTCTCTCCTGCAGGCTACAGACGGAGGCAGGGCGCAGCAAGCAGCCCTCTGCGCGCTGCTCCGGTGCAGGCCAGTCCCGGAATAATTTGAAGAATGAAGGAATTATAAGCTTGTATCGGCATGCAGACAGGCGGGAAGAGGGAGGCCAAGTCTCTCTCGTCAGACGGCGAAGGCAGTTCTCCGCAGCAGTCAGATGATGCGAATGTTCCGCAAGGAGGGGTTGACGATTTAGGCCTTCTGCAGCAGGCTAGCTCTGATGAGGACCAGTTTATGGTTGAAGAAGCGAGTTGTTTGCCGCAGGATGGCAGTCAGACAGCAGGTACAGAAGGGGATGCTCCACTCTCAGCAGGCGGACCTCCACAGTCCTCCAGCTCTCGAGCAAGTCATCCCTGGTCGCCTGCAGAAGATAAGCTTTTTGAGAACGCCCTGGCATTGCACCTCGAAGATGTCGATGACAGGAAATGGGAGAAGATTGCAGCACAGGTCCCAGGGAGGTCGGTGGAGGAAATACGGCAGCACTACGAATTGCTAGTGGAGGACATCACTAACATAGAATTTGGCAGAGTCCAGCCTGCAATGTATGCATTAAACGGCGGGGCAACGACTCCAATGCAGTTGGAGAATGGAGTTGACTCGGGAGGCTCGTTAGACATGACCATGGGAGGCAGTCCAGGCGGGAAAAGGAATGGAGGGACGGTAAGCAGTAAGCAGCAGTCACAGCAAGGGGGCCAGCAGACTTCCTCTGCGCAATCAGGGAAGGGTTCAGAGCAGGAAAGGAGAAAGGGCATTCCATGGACAGAGGAGGAACACAGGTCAGTCTCCTGTCCCTATCCTGACTGCAGTCTCTCTTCTCAACTGCTGGAGCCATCTCATTTTGCAGGATGCCCTTCTCCTAAGCATTTGCCAGTGGTAGTCACATGAGATATCTGAACAAGCAGGACTGTACAAATTCATTTTACCCGCCAAAATGATGTGACTAACAAGAGATTCCTGGCTATAGTCATGACAAGCATCAGAATAAGGGGTAGAAGATTCCTGACAGCACCATATCTCTGCGTGCATTCAAATAGTCCACGAATTGGGATCCCTGTAGAATGCTCAAAACATGCCTTTGTTTTGACCCGAAGTGTGATGTTAGAGACCTGTAATCGCATTAGGGTCAAGTCTTCCAAGCACTTCAGTAATTAGTGGCTTTATCACAACTCTGACATTTGTTGCGCAGTGGATGGACCATTCTTGTTTGCAATGTTTACCGTGCATCGGTGCAGATGGTGTAGAAATTTGGTATCAACTCTGCTGCTTATCTATACACATAGTATTATGAACGGCTTTTTTATTACATATGACATGAGTATTGCTCATAGGAGTTGTGGAAACCAGTACGAAGCACCAGTTTGTCAAAACTCTCTTCGAAAGGCTTTCCCTTATGTTGCTGCTTTCAACCTTCACATTTGACGAGGCTTTTAGTGAAAGCATGCCATCGCATGAATGCCACAGCTTTCGAACTAAAGAAGCACGATGCCTTTGTGGACAGAGCTTGTCAGTTTACCAGATTATGCATTATTAGATATGTCCATCCTACTTTCTGGGCATACATCGCTGAAATTGGACTACCTGGTGATCTGGGTGATCTGTTTTGAAGACTGGTGTCTGTGTTGATCTGGACTGTCCGCACTCGGCTGTTTACTTGCATAGCTTGACTGGGTACCTTCAAAGGATACTAGAGCGAGTGCATTCTTTTTTGTATGGCGAACGCCATCATTCCTTCAATATGCTTCTACAATCTGCATCTTGAGTAATTGTTAGCTGTGAAAACTGGGCTAGTCTGATGCAAGAAAGGAGGCATGCAAAAGTAACGACGATCTCACAGCTATACATACTGCTGTTGCAGGCTATTCTTATTAGGGCTCGCCAAGTTTGGCAAAGGCGACTGGCGGAGTATTTCCCGGAACTTTGTCATTTCGCGAACACCCACCCAAGTGGCCAGCCATGCACAGAAGTACTTCATCCGCTTGAATTCTATTAACAAAGATAAGCGTCGCACCAGCATTCACGATATCACGAGTGTCAACAATGGTGACTCCGTCCAACAGGCATCAGGACCAATTACAGGCCAGCCAGCAGTTGTACCACAAGCCATACCTCAACCTCCTCCCGGCCACCCTGCAAGCATGTATGGGCCCCCAGTGGCGGCCTCCATGGCTCATGTGCATCCCATGATGAGCATGGGTCCCCCTTCAGGCCACATGAGCTATGGCCCACGAGCGCACATGGGGCAGCCGGTGATGGGGAGCCCCGGATTCCCCATGTCCAACATGGGATACGTACCACAAGCCATGCATCACTAAGAATGATGTAGGGGAAGTGCAGTTATGTCGCAGTGCTGATTAGGTTTTGGCTTTCTGTGGGACTGGCAGATGCTTAGCTGCAGTAGGACAATTTATTGTGTCACGAGCATTTTATTGGATTAGGTCTCGTCCTCCTCGTCTCCCCGCCGCTTCAGGGAGGCAGGGCGGCTTGATTGGCTCCAAAGTGAGGGGATTCCGTAGGACTAAGGCTACAAATAAGCATTGACCGCGTTACGACTACTTATTGGCTTGGAGCTTCAGAGGCGTCATTCTCCATGGGAAGGTGGTGTAGGTAGGGCCGAGAGACCGATAGAGAGCGCCAGAGGTAGAGCAGAGGCAGAGGCAGAGGCAGTGGCAGAGGCAGGCCCTGCTACAGGCTTGAAGGTTGCTGAACAGCAAATTATTTTTTCCTCTTGTAGAGTATGAGACCTGTATCAATGGATGCCTTACTTGGGCCAGATGCCGCCTTGTAGGAACTGCAGCCAAGGAGCCCTACTTCTTCCATGAGCCGGTTTTGGGTTTGTTTGATCTGTGTATATGTATGTCTCAGAAGTTTCTGCTTATTTCTTGGATGTGCGGTCTATGTTTGTGCTGCAGTAGATCCTGGGGAAGTGTTAGTGTGCATGTGGCCAGTTCAGATTTGGGTTGAATGCAGAACTGAACTACGAGTGTGTTCACACGGGACAAGCGAGGACATGGAAACAGCTATGCTTCAATCCCAGAGTTCAGCATCCATCAATCGAAACGAGACCCACCCAGACAGGACTAAACCCTCAAAAGAAAAAGTGAAGCCAAGAGCTGAATCACAGTCACAGCATATTCTGATGCTGTCACTGCTGCAACCATCTGTTCTGAAGTTGATTTAAGGCTTTACCAAAATAAGGACTTTTAGGAAAAGAATAGTAGTCGCTTGTCATCTGGCTTTACTAAACTGTAAGACAGGCCACGAGCATACATCGCATAGCCCATGCCCCGCATGCATGCATGTCCCCATGAGCCCCATGTATGCATGCTGGGATGACCCCCTATGCATGCTGTGGTGACCCCCAAGCATGCATGTTGCCGTGATCCCCATGCATGCATGCCTCGTGACTTCCATGCACTGATGTCCCCACGACCCTCATGCATACATGCCCGCATGACCCATGCACCTATGATCCCCACACATACCATGTCCCCATGATACATTCATTTCCGACGCCCCTGCATGCATGTCCCCATGACCCCCCACGCATCCATTCCCCAAACATCCCCAAGCCTCGCATGCCCCCCACGACCCCTTAAGCATTATGCTGCCCATGACTCCCTCCCTCCCGTGCATGCATCGGTGAAACACGTCGTGAACCGTGTGGAATACAGCTTACGCTTTCGCGGAAAAATAAGCTTAGAGTCACATAAACAGTTAAACCTAATCAGATGCCACTATGTCACCTGCTGTCAACGAGGCCGCTATACCTCCTATCCCTCAAAACTTGGTCAAATCTGCAGCAGCTCAAGGACAGCATCTCTCGAGCCCAACGGGCCTTCGCTGAGCTGCTTATCAACTAATTCTTGGCAGGACATCTTGTGACTCAGTGTCACAGCTCACTTTTGAATCGATTCAAAATGTTCGAGGCAATAGTGAAAACCCGCGTGGCACGAAGGGGTTAGCAGAAACTGCGTCCCAGCTGCCTCTGTCAACTTTACACTCGCTTACAAACCTGCCTGAAATGAAGCCGCGATCGTTTCTAATCCTAAGAGAGCACCAACAACCTGAACAGGTTACGCCGCAAGGCAAGACCTCCGTTCCCATCGCATTCTTCATCTCAGGACGTACTACTAGGAGGTGAGCTCGGGGAGTTGCCACTCCCCTTTCCTCGTAACAGGCAAAACAACTTCAGTAGTGGTGGCTCGCTTAGAAGGAGCAGAGAGTTGACTTCAAGTGCCCTCACTCGAGGCGAGGAAAAGCTTGTAAAATTCCTCCAGCCTTACCAGCACCTCTTCAAATTCCGCTTGCTCGAGAGAGATCACAAAGCGACAGTAACCGGGTACGGAGGTCCAAGAGCTGCAGTTCACCGCGATTCCAACAGAACAATAGAGAGCATCGTGGATGCTCTCTGAGTTCAGCACAACGGTCTTCAGTTCCGCTGAACTGTTTCCTTTCTCATCGCTGCTTTCAGGAAGCCTATATGTAAACGACCTCCCTTCAAAAGCAACCGGTCGAGCAAGTAAGAAGAGTCCAGCTGAGGGCAGAAGTGGTTCCCAGCCATTTCGGGATAGAACCTGCAACAATGATACTCTTGTCAGCGTGGAGTAGACACTGTAAACATAAAAGTACTGATATCAGGTGCTCACATTAAAGGTGGGCTGTGCTCCTTTCAGCTAGCTGCACATACCTCCGCGAGGACCACTGCTCGTTGTTGAAGTGTTTTTCGCCGAGCTGAGAGTGCCTCTCGCAGGGGATTATCATCCTGCAGAATGCAAATAACGGCCAATTCAAAGACTACTCACCTCCTTCAAATTCAAATGCAGGGTTGAGTAGATTGATATCCTCTGCAGCCCGTTTCTCATAGAGACTTGCCTGGTTGAGAAGTGTTAGAAGCTTCTTTGCAGTGTAACGTGTTGTGAGATGCGGCTTGCTGCCGGGTGCCATCTGTTGCAGTACTTCCAAGAAGTATGAATCACCAATAACGGCAAAGCCGAAACCGAGCCCCCCTGCAGAGAGCTGGTAGAGAGGCCAAAAGGACAGACTTGCGTCAGGATTGGCGGAGCAGCAAGTGGTTCAGAAAGAGTGCAGAAAAGTCCATGCAGGAAGTACAGGTGGTTATGAAGTGCAGAAAGTAAATCTACCCACCTCTTTAGAAATATCCCCCAGAATAGCCAACGCATAGTTCGACCGGATGCCTTCTGTGAAGTATTTTCCCAAGTCAAGCTTCTCCAGATTTCCTTCAAACTCCAAACCTGTGTAGGAGGTTTCTAAAACAACGCGAACTCCGTTTTGTACACATACATCCAGGAGCAGCGAAAGCTCAGATGTGGAATAAAGGGCCCCGGAAGGGTTGACTACTGGTGCAGATAGCATCAGCCATGGGCGAGATATGCCCTTTAGCGCTGCTGCAAGCTGAAAAAAGTAAACCAAACTTGAAAGAAATTCAGCAGGTTGAGAGCCCTTAGGGCTTTCAGGAATGTTCACCCATTTGAGTTTCGCATTGCGTCGCAGAGACAGCTCTGAACTGGAACACGAACGATAAATTGTACACGAAAGGATAAAAAGCAAGGAGGCATAAACGGGATACAGAAGCGAACAGCTCCATTGGGATGTGAAGAGTGAAATCTTCGCTGCCACTTCTAGGGGAGTTGGTTTGCAGCATACCTGAGATGGAGTCAGCTTGAAGTTATCCTTCACCTCTGTTGTGATCGTGCAAGTCTTTGCCCCAAAGTAGTGAGCAGTAGCTACAAATGCTCCACTGAAAGCCACCGGATGGAGGAGAGTTCCTCCCTCTTCAGAGCATGCTGCCATGAGACGTGACAAGAGGGAGGCGGAGCCATCACTCACAAACACCTCCTTCACACTCTTCCCTACAATGCCAAAACGATTTGACACGAGCTGTGCCAGCAAACCCCACATGAAAGGGGTTAGTGGAAGAAAGTAGAGGAAACAAAATAAGAGGTCAAAGAACAACATTGGACGAATCAGATCATTTTCAAAATGGGTTGCTGCAAATGAGGATGAGTTTTGCTAGACGGGCTAAGGACAAGACCGTTCTCCATGACAATTCTTAGGATTGAGGGTAAATAGAAAACCAAAGGTGTGCCATTTGTAGAGACTTCTTTCAGAAATTTCTTGAATTATCCGAGGCTTTCCTCACCTGGGAGAGTTCGGGTCGTGGATCCATTTCAATGTCTGAAATGTTCTGTCTGCCAAAACCCTCAAAGAGATACTGCTTCACGGCTGCAGGAGTAGGCAAAGCATTTTCGCCACAGTCCATGAAAACTACGTCTCGTTCATTTATGAAGGGCTGGCGGGTTGTTGAAATTGCGGGATGATCGAATGCAGCCCTAATGCAAGCTGTAGGGCCCACAAATCGTTCAGCAAAGGCAGCATCCTCTTCAACCGGAGTCCTCTGCACGAAAATGAAAACGAAAACTCCTCTTCACACTTCACTCAGCATGCACTCGACACAATGATGATGCAATCAGCTTAATAACACATAGAGACTCTGGGTGGACAGACAGCAGCTGTCCTGGAATGACAAATACGTAATAGGAAGGCTAATCCCTTTAACCTGCACATTTCCAAGGCAATTTTACTGCCTTTCTGCCAAACGGAGCTGGCCAGCAGGTTGCCAGCTTTCCAGAGGTCGAATCATATGCAAAGAGGGCTGAAAGGGAGTCATTACTGTTGCGAGAGTGTGCTTTTCCGGGATCTGAAAGCTAAGCAGCTCATTAAAGAGGCACCCATAGTAAAGCTGCGGCATGGAAGGTGCGCGAGTGTAGGTCAGCTCTCCCGCATTGGCAATGGCCTGCAGTAGTGTTCGACTTTCTGATAGCACGAAACCCACTTCGAGGTCAGTGTAGACCTGGAATCACCCCTCTCCACCCATCGCAAACACACCCATCAGAATTCATTCGTACGGCGTGGTTGGGTAACCTTCGACCTTCCACTCGACTCTTGTCAATATCTCACAAAGGAACCCCTTTGCTGCAGAGAATGGCCGGCGAAACAGCAACTGTGAAGAGTGAGATTACTAGAAAGCACTTCAGACCTTACCTGATTTTTCACTAGGCCACATATTATTGCAGCGTGTGGGGGCAGAGCATGCTCTGCCAAATACTGCAGCACGCCATTGGTAGGCGGCCTGCTAGATAATTCCAAATGCTCAGAAATGTCTACAAAGAGCCGTGCTCCAATCTCCGCCGACATCTCTAGGAGCTGCTGGAAGGCCATAGTCGCTCTCATCTCAAAATCCGGCAGACTCACTATGATGACCTGCGGCTTTAAGGAGCGGCCAAGTTGCAGGACCAGGTCTGTGCGGGGGGGTGCTTCCAGGACGACAAGGGGGGCCTGGGGAAGGAGATAAGGAGAGAGAGAGAGGGAGAGAGACAGAGAGAGGACTTTAAGTTTAGGTTAGGAAAGGAGAATCTATGAGGTAAGGTCCAATAATAGAGAGGTTGGGGATCGCGGGAGGTACGGCCTGGGTAATTGAGAAAGAGTGGTGTCTGAGTATATGCTGGCAGGTAAAGCAGAGAAGGTTTACCTCTGATGGCATAGAGGAGACCCAATGGCGAGGTAGAGAGCGAGTGAGTGACGTTTCTACAAGCGCCAATTTCGGAGAGTAGAGGCGCAGAATGGCCTCTATCGCCACTGCTCGGGACGGGACAACTAGCAAGTTCTGCACTTCAATAAATGCCACAAAGATCACTATTTATAAAGTTTCAGGGACTCATATTTTGCATTTTCTGCACTAAAAACCTGCCAAAAGTAGAGGGAAGAAGCAGAGCGAAAGAACTGCACCTGTACTGAAAGAGGGATCCGAAAGTAGAGGCGGAAGAAGGAGGCGATAAGGCTTCTAAGCCGCTCATTTCCTGCCGGGGGCTCGCAGGAAAAGTGGGCTTTTGCTTGAAGGGTGTGGGCAAGGTAAGCCAGGAATGCAATCTTCTCGTCTTCTACTGCCTGACTGCTGAAGGAGAGGTCGAGCGCACTGCGAGTAGCATCATGTCCCGGCGCCGAAAGAAACCGGAAGATGTTCTTTACCTGTGCAGCAATTTAGCAACAAAACGCACCCCATTGAGGAGCATGTCATTCACGGCTATCTCCTTCATTGGTTCAATAAAAAAAAATGGTCCCGAGGAATGTGAGAGACTCTCACATGCGTGGGCTGCTGCAAGCGGCACTCGTACACAGCCAAACCATGAGCTATCGCTCCTCCTGCCTTGCTATAAGCATAGGCTGTGCGTGCACTGATGGGCTCCTCCTGCCCAGGTCCCATATAGAACTCGAATCTATGGCGGCTGCTTCTCTCTATCTCCACAAGTGCCTGAATGTCTGTGTCTGCTGCCTGCCAGCTTCAGCAGCCACCCCTCAATTGCAGCCCCACTTGATATCCGTTTTGCTTTGAAGGTATCAAAAAGTCATCCCCTCAAAGATTCGACTACAAACGAGTCCATCCGACAAGAAGTCCTTCGCATTCTTTAGGTTTTCAAAGTTAACTATAAGGGTTTCGGCTCTAAACAACTCTGAACGCATGCTCGAGAGTTCAGTTTCTGGTCATAGAGGCTTCGCTGTTGGTCGTAGCAACATCGTGGGTTTCTCTATGTTTTGAACATGTGTGAGAGTGCACAGTGCATTTCACACACAGGTATTACTTAGATGAGGGCAAAAAATAAATTTGAAACATCTTCAGACAAATTTGGATTTGAGAGCTAAATGGCAATGAAAGAGTTTTAGAATTAGGATGCGAGTAGCGTTTTGCGTAGGAAAAACTCAAGCGGGATTCATAAGTGTATCGCTAAAAAGGTGCAAAATTGCAAGTGCAAGGCCGAGTGGGGAGTTCTTGGGCAGCTGAAAAAACCTCGGAGCACCAAAAGGACTAGAGAATGTTGTCTCCATCCATTCAAATATGGGAACGGTGACCAATCGACACAAAGGTTATGAGAATTTCGTATGCATCCTTTATATGGGTATGTTTCTCAGAAAGCGCAATTTTCAAACACTTTGACCCGCCACAACTCACCTGGTTCACCCTTGTCTGCCACAGCATTTTTATATGAAATCCGCGACGTTTAAAAAGCCGCTCACAAACTGCCTGTCCAGGTCGGCCTCCCATATTGAGGATGATAGCTCCTGAAGGTTTTACAACTTCAATGGCTTCTTCTACCGCTCTTGCAATGAGCCCAAGTCCAAACTGATCCTCCACAAACCCCTGTAATACTCCGATTCACACCAAACCATGGATTCAGAAAAGGATATCGGGTTTTACTCGTGCCATGTTCTCGCTGCTACTTCACGACCATAATCCCGGTGAAGGAAAGCGAAAAATACCTGTAGACCGCAATAGTTGCTGAGGGCGTAAAGGAATTCTTCGCTCATTGTCTCGGAAACAATTTTAAGAGTCACCTTTGGATCTGGACTTAGTACCTGCGGCAGGGAACATCCAAGGAATACCTCTGCAAATGTTTTCAGAAGTTGTTAACTACAGAAAAAAAACTTTACTTCTCACCCAGAATGGCATTCCCCGCAATATAGTTGAGCGAGGAATACCTGAGGTATACAGCCGACGACTCGGTCCAAAGGTATCTTTTTCTCTCGAATGAATTCGAGAAGGTCGGAGACATAGAACTCCACTCTATCAAGCAGGGTTTTTCCTTCCCCATCCACTATCGGCGTTCCGTCGGGGTTGAGAGCATTGAGGTACAAATTGATCCAGGCAACCTTGATAGCTCGTGGATTAATATCCAGTCCATACACCTGCACCTCAATTCTAAGACTGTAAGGTCTAGCTCGGCCCACAAGCAGAGACTTCTGCATTGCTCCGAAACTCCGAACTGCCTTTTCCGACCTAAAGCTTATGATAAAAACACTCCAATAGTCAACTCTTCGACTTCATTGTCACCTCCCGGAGGAGAAAGGAAAGCGATCACACCTTTCGAGGGCTCCACCTGTCCGCCATAGCAATGGAAACCCAGCCATTCCCACAGCCAAGCTCTGCCATATCGCGATCTTGGAATCCTGTGTCAGGAAGGCGGCACAGCCCCTCATAGAAGGTGAACGACCAGTCCTCAGGGATAAATATGCTTGACATTTCCAGCAGAGTTAAGCTCTGGCGACGATGCTGGCCGTTCCCTCCAGTGCTGTCATCTGCAGGAGAACAAATAAACGTAATAATTGTACCGGGGGTTCAGTTATCGTTATCAAGAAAGCGTCTTGTATCCCAAAACGAGATAGAAGCTTAGTGGAGAAAATGGGAAAGGAGTTCGTACCTCCACCATCACCGAGTGGAAGCTCATGAATGTTGAAGTTGTATTTGGCCACAGCCTCACTGTCATCACAGTCGCTCTTCACAAACTGCTCCACAGCAGCAAGGAACCTGCACTTCGCACAGCTCAACATTCATCAGACTGTGGTATCCTGCAATACGTGTTGAGCATTTTGCATACAGAAATGACGTCTGTCCCACATTTCATTCTGGAACCTGATGAGAATTCTTTTGACACAATCAACTGCTTTTCTTGCTCTTAGAGTTATCTGTTAGAAAAAAAACACCCAATCATTACACTAGAGCTTGAAAATCCGCTGGTATTGTTGCGAGCAGATAAGATAGTCAAAGGAACGAGAAGCTTCTCTACAGGAAGCAACGGAAGCGAGGGAGTGAGAGAGAAAGGGAGAGAGAGAGAGAGAGAGAGGGAGAGAGAGAAAGTGAGAGAAACGAGGCAAGGGAAGCAGTCAATGCCTGCGAGCTGCAGATCTTGTAGAGGGATTTTCCAGTTTCTCCAGCAGACCTTTGAATTCGGCATACGCCTGCACAGGAGAAGAGCATGCTGTAAAATGTGAAGGTCAAGAAAAACTTATAGAGTTTCAACTGATTTTGTTGATGCGACGGCACAGTTTGCTGAAGCACTAACTACAAGCGAGAGAACAGCCATGTATGAGACTTCGTTCGAAACGAGAGAGGCATCATGGCTGCATATGGAGAGACTTCCATAGGACAGGTGAACAAGCACGGACAGTTGAGCTATACGTTGAAGACGACATTAACCTTCAACTTCTACTCTTGCATGCATTTAGTACATCAGTAAGGGTGATTCGGTTTCTATTAGTCCATCTAAGAATAAGCATTATTCTGCTTTAACTGCTGTATTTGAATCCTGGCAAGGCTTCGAGTGGCGTTAGAAGGTCCAAAAGGTAGATCATCCCTCAAAAAAAATCCCTCCGAAACAGCACTTGCTTCTGCTGTCCAAGCAGCATTTGACAGGATCCCTGACTGCTATGCAGGCTATACTTGATGGAAGCGGCAAGAAGTTCAACACTGACAGCACAATGACAGTTGTCAAAAGTTAGATACAGTCGCGACTGTAATACAGGGCGGCGGAGAAGCAAGTAAGATGGGTGCCAGAAATACGCGGGCCGGAGGAAGAAGCAACGAGGGAGTACCGCGTTCCCAGACTGCTTGCAGGTGTTCAGGAAGGCGTGCAGCTGCTCCTGCACCTCCTCCCCCGCCATCAGCGCAGACGCGGAGGAGTTCCGGGAGGAGCAGGCCGGAAGAAATGCAAAGGAAGAGAGAGAGAGAGAGAGAGAGAGAGAGAGAGAGAGAGAGAGAGAGAGAGAGAGAGAGAGAGAGAGAGAGAGAGAGAGAGAGAGAGAGAGAGAGAGAGAGAGAGAGAGAGAGAGAGAGAGAGAGAGAGAGAGAGAGAGAGAGAGAGAGAGAGAGAGAGAGAGAGAGAGAGAGAGAGAGAGAGAGAGAGAGAGAGAGAGAGAGAGAGAGAGAGAGAGAAAGAGAGAGAGAGAGAGAGAGAGAGAGAGAGAGAGAGAGAGAGAGAGAGAGAGAGAGTGAGCGAGAGCGCGCGAGAGATGAGCCAAAAGCAGAACAGAGCTGATGAGAGAGAGCGAAAGCGACAAACGATTCTCCGCCGGCCAGCGAATGAAGGCGGATGCGGTACGGATGAGGCGGCGGTTACATGGGATATGTTTGCCGTTGCGTGCAGGAACGACGATTACCGTAACTATGTCAAAGAAACGGTTCTTTTCTGGGCCCTTCAGCCAGTCATGGTGCGCCACGTGACGAGCGCACAACGGTGTTGAAAGCGACCAGGTAGAAAAGGGAAGGTGCCAGCGGCACCCGTAAGGATTATGGATTTTGTGCATACGTGGCGATCTGTGATTTGATGAGGTTATAGTTAATAGCTTACCGTACGGCTGGATCGCGCCCATGACCGCCGCGTCCAGTAAAGATACCGTACGGCCGAGATACCGTACGGAGGGACCTCGTTTAATCCGGTGGCGATTCGTACGGCACGGAAGTGGTGAGCAGCAGTTTTAAGCTCCGTGTGAACAGCCATTCGAGGGAAGTGTGAACGCATTTGCGATGGATGACGACACCGTTGACATACCTACCGTTGACTGGCTTCTGCCTACGTGACGAATATATCCGTCGCAATTTTCTTCTGTCTTGCGGACGTGGCATGACGTGGACGGGCGATGCCCAATGGGAAGCCTCTGCGCAAGGTCCGCTCCAAACGGAAACTTTCTGCGCCCACCACGTCGGATGATGACTGGACCTCGGCACGGCCGTACGGATACTTCTCATATTCATTGACCCGTGCAGAATATGTGCGTACGTGGCAACCACGTGGCGATTTTTATGCCGTTGCCGGCGGCGGTTCCGGCGTAGGTCCGCGCGTGACGTGACGCCGCACGGCGGCCGGAGAAGCGCGATGGGCGGTCCCCACACGTGCGAAGGCGCCAGGCGGGGGGACTAATTTTAGGGTTTTTTCGCTATGGCGGGAAGAGGCGGCGTATAAAGGGAGCGGCTTCAGAGAGCTGGCCGTTTGCTGGGGCTGGTGCTGGGCGAGAGGGAGGGAGAGCAGGAGGGAGAGGAGGAGAGTGAACGAAAGGAAGGGTTTCTGCTCGCGAGGGAAGGGGAGGAGGCAGTGGGAGGCTTCCATGACGGAGGAGAAAGTTGCAATCGGCTCTGTGATAGCGCGGGCCTCAACTATTCTGCTCAGTTTGAACGATGCGATCGAGCGGGCTTTGAAGAATGAGCTCTCGAATAAGAGTTCCCTTCGGAGGAGGTGCAAGCCGCATCTTCCCGTGTAGATCTCGTGATGTTGTCCAGGTCCTGTCGTGAGTCGGAGGAATGCACAAGCACAAGCAGGGAATGGATTTGAGGTAGCATTGGTAGGATTAGTTGTCGATTAGTCGTCTGGGGTACCGTGGAGATTGAGGTGGATGATCTTCTGAAGTTACTGGCTAAATGTGTTGGACTTAAACGACGCTTTTTTCAACCTTTTGCATGGAAGGTGTTGCTACTTGATTGGCTTGTGTAATCTAATCTTTTCTGCTCGACATGTTACGTGGGTGGATCAGGCAGTCTTTAGTTCATGAAGGGAGCGTTCTCCAAGGGATATATTCTGGCGGTGTTTCAATAGATCTTATGTGAAATTTGCGTTAAGTAACGTCCTTTTTTTTAGTGTCGTTAAACTTTCTTTAAATCATCGTACACAACTGACACATTCTTCGCATTGATTGCAGCCACGGTGCGCCTCTTGAACAGACGAGCATTATGGCTTCCCCGAGGTAAGCAAATGACAGCACTCTTTGTTCATCGTTGGCGGTTGCATACAACTGTTTGATATCAAAATTTGTTTTAGTACGAAATGTATCCTAAGCCTTTTCATCCTTAAAACGCTCGCTCCTCACTGTCGAACTTCAACTCAGAGAATTTTATACGAAGCATTTTGACGACCCCACTTACTTCGCTGTGTTGAGGGGCACTCTCTGATGCGTGTCTCAAGGGAGCTTCTGATAAGAAAGTTAATTCATAATCCTCCGAATCGCAGTTAGTTCTGGTCTGCGGTCCATAATCTCATTTGACCTTGCCTAATCTAAAATATAAGGGAGGCATCCTCAAGAAGCATGTGCCACTGCTTATTTGAAACTGGAACTAGGCATGTGCGAGCATTTTTCCAGTTTTCCGTTTTTTAATAGGTTTGGCTGGAAAGTTGGGCAGTCTGCTCATCTCTTATGTAGGATATCACTCTAATGCGACTTCGTTGCTCTTTCGGAGAATGCAGTGAGCCTAGGTCTGAGTACAGATTCGTGCCGACTGGAGAGGGGTATCCTCCTGCAGCACGGCCTGCGTATGCGGAGGGAGGGGTGTCAGGAAGGGTTCTGGAGGACTACTCCTTCTCATCAGGAATGGGTGCCAGAGACATGCCAAGGGGAGAAAGCAAGGGCGAGGCGCTAATGCTGAGGAAAATCAGGGATGCGCTTCTTGAACTGGAAGAGCAGCTTTACAGAGTGCAGGTGAGCCGAGTGTGGCAACTGATGGGTATTGTCTATACACAAAGGATGCGCGGTGACTTGAGTCAAGCTGTAAAACGCAACCTGTGTTCATCTGTGGAGCAGGAGCTAGCAGAGCATCAGCGGGAGGAGAGGGCAGCTGCCAGCCATGAGGTGGATTGCAAGCGTGAGGAGCTTCTGCAGTTGCTTCAACAGCACAAAGGTCAAGAATGGCAGGTAAACGGTGCAACCAAATTACAACTTTAAAACTATAAACCTAGATGCTCCGACGGTTTGATGTGGTTTTTGTAAAAGGCATAACATTGGATGAATGTTTGGTCTGTGGAAGAAGGTATTTGGGAGAAACTTAGAGTCGTAACGCAGACACACTTAGCTAGAAGAACGCACATTGCTTTCTACGAACATTTGTTCTCCGGTGTCTGTGCCTTTCTTGCAGGTGGTCCTTGAAGTGTTGAAGTTTGCAGGTGGGGACGATAGCCAAGAATTTGGTGCGTCAGATTTGATGCCTATTGGCAGCAGCTCAGTTTTTTTTGAGAGAAGCATGCTGCAATCGTGGAGTGGCGAAGCCACCGAGAGTGACGCTGGATTAGGGTCAGTAGAGAATCCGCATGACGACCTCTCCTCCCGTCCTGCCAGAGCAGATGGAAGCCGAGTTTCCCCTCGGAAGCCTGCAGATAGTGGGGGGCAATCGCTGAGACTTTCCTTCCAAGGAGCAGATACACGTTCCTTTGAAGACTGGGATGACGTCGAGAGTGTAGGACGACAGAGTGATTGCCGGAGCAGAGATGTGAACTCCGGGTCACAGCTGGTGGTTCGAGAAAGGGGGCACGAAATGGGTAGTCACGACGAGGCATCCGGGCAGAGTGAGGTTGAAGAACTCTCTGCGGGAACTGGGCATAGCGGGAATGAAATGCAAGAAGATATCGTGGACGAAGGTGACTTGGAAGGTGAAACGGATTTAGGTGCTGTGGTGATGAGCCTACCAGGGAAGGCTCTAGGGCTGCTGGGAGATGCTGCTGGGCATGTGGCCTCATTCTCTGTGAAAGTGGCTGTGGTGACTCTGGGCGTGGCGGCCGTTTTCTCTGTTGGAGATAAGCTCATGCGTGCTGAAAAAGTGAGAATAAGGAGTGTAGGGCCGGAATCTCGAATGTTTGCTCCTTTCTCGCAGAGCGGTTCCACCCCTAAAGCAATCTTGAGCCCTGGGAGAAGAGTTCCGGTTCATACCACTCCTTCCAAGACTCCCGAGAAGAGACCTGCACCTGTGGGCAATGTTGTGGCGAACAAGTCAAGCCCACCGCCTATCCATAGCCATAATCATAGCCATAGCCATAGCCATAGCCATAGTCTCCCCTCAGAAGAGGCAGGCTCTCGCGTG
Organism: Zygnema circumcarinatum; assembly: GCA_037447605.1. Taxonomy (NCBI): domain Eukaryota; kingdom Viridiplantae; phylum Streptophyta; class Zygnematophyceae; order Zygnematales; family Zygnemataceae; genus Zygnema; species Zygnema circumcarinatum. Next base: position 4,005,187 of record CM074805.1, read on the forward strand.
TTCCGAGAAGGCGAATTCCCGCAGTGTACCATTCGCGAGCGTATCGAGCGGAAGGTTCAGCAGCAGAGTGGAACAAGAAGAAAGGCGGTCTATCTTGCACGTGGCTGATGTCAAGTTCTAGTAATGCTTAACGGTCTCTTACAGACCGTGCTGGGCCTTTTGTAGGAGGAGCGTATGGTGACTGAACGATATGCAGATGTAGGGGGAGGGAGGTGATGTGGTTGGCACTGTTGGCTTTATGTAGTTTGTGCATAGCGATAACTGCGAGGTTTGGTCTGTCTGTATTTAGGGTTGGTAGCCAGTGGTCAGTCACGAGCTGTTTGGGAGGCTGGTAGGCATCGTCATGAAAAGCGGTGGGGCCTTCTGTCGCTAAATGTTAGATCTGTTGCTCAAGTCTGTAATGTTATATGTTAGGCCCGTGATGTTATGCCAGGTCGTTCGTGTTATGTTAGGTGCATTTCAGGAGAGCATTCGCCATCATTAGGGCACCAACTGTCTTCCTTTGCTTCAGTCTCGATCTCTGAAATACTTTTGCAGTGAGAACAGTAAAAAACATATGCAAGAAGATTATGGTGTCTTCGGCAGTGTGGAATCCGCCGGAACGCCGCTTTGAACATGTTGTGGCTTTGCACAGAGCTGTGAAACAAAAATCTTCCAACATTTCTTGGGGGCTTCTGGCAATCATGGCGTATTGATTGGAGGCGTTCTCTTTTTTTTTTTTTTTTTTTTTTAGCTCAACGTCATCCCGTTGACAAGTGGGCAAAAACGAACAGAGATTTCAGAGGAAAAAGATAGGAATGTAAGACATGCTCGGTTCTTGAGGGGCAAGAGAACGTGATCATGTCAAGCTTGGAACCTAACTAGAATTCAAAAGCTGAACGCCAACTGACCTAAGTAAAAAACTGGCCGACTGGTACTCTCTCTGTTATTTTCAGTGTGACAACACGAGCTCACATGTGACGCCTGTGCGTGACTGCTGAATTGACTAGGTTCGCATATGTCCTTGGCGAAGAGAGTACTGCTCCTTCAAGAAATAGACCAACTAGATACAACTCCAAATGAGGAGAGTTGGGCCAACCTACAGTGGTTAATCGCATTAACATCTAAAGCCGCTCTTAGCTTCTTTCTTTTGTGCTTAGGTCCTTTGCGACCAGTCCCTCGTGGTTCCCCTTGCTGCTTTTGTTCATGTATGTTTTGATGGCCTCGCCATCGTGAGTTCAACGCCATTTTCCTGTCTAAAGCGACTACGGTGTGTGATGGACGACAATGGTCGTACTTGACCACATAAGGGGTGTTGGACTTAATATCGTTCTTAAGTTTGAACCAGAACAAGTACTCCGCTGACATCGTGGTTTTGCTGCGGCGGAGTACTTCCGAAAACTTCTTGTTCGTAAGATCTCGTTAAGTCTGACACCCCCTAATAGTTAGCAACGGAGAATGGCCTCAATGGTCAGGCTCCCAGAATCCCCAGAGTAGCCGCCGATCAATTGGGTCACACCCTTGAAGTGGGCTACCATACAACTTGTAGATCACGTCGTCTCAGGTCGAGGTTTTGGCTCTACGGAGAGCCTCCGCCCCCTTCCAGCACCCACAAGATAACGGCATACACCACCCTCTCTCCACCCCAACTGTCACTTCAGAGGACAGAGGCAACAAGGAACAAGGACAAGGAAACTCTTTGGAACGTTGCTTCTATTACATCATGAAAACACTGAACAGAAGATTGCTACTTTTCAACGAGCGACTCTCTACCGTTGACGGAGAGGTCTTCGCCGTTTGCTTTTGCACATATTGCACAGCTTTGCCATATTTCGACCTGTATCGTGGTGCTTTTCTGGCAGAATAATACCTATACACCTGCACTCACATACGGTACTCAGTTCGATTTTCCGTTGGGGCTTTCCCATGACTCGTCATTTCGGGGGACAATGATGCCATAGCCTCCGTGTGTTCTCTTGTAAAGGATGTTGATTTCTCCTGCAAATGAGACATGTGCAGGCGGCCGGACAAGTCAATGAGCCATGAACCAACCACGGTACCATTACTTGTAAAATGACAATGAACATTTCCCTTAGCAAAGTAAAAAATGTAAAAGAAGTTCACGTACCTAACACCTAAAGTACTGACTTCAGCAGTAATCCCCTCAAAACTACCCGATACAATTGGACCTCTACAGTTCTGAGAAACAGCCTTACCGGAAGTCTCATTTCTGAAGGCGTAGAACTGATGCCCAAGATTGACGAGTTGCTCCACAGCCTCCTCAGCGCGCATCGGCTTCATTTCAAAGTACTTTGTTCTCACCACCTGCCGTCAAAGATCTCCAGTTTTTAGGATGTGCTCGATCCTCTCCCTCTCCCTCTCCCTCTCCCTCTCCCTCCATTCCCGATCCGCAAAACGATAAATCTCATGTGCAATTGACTCTCAAAGGCAGAACATGGACGTAAACTTGGCCCATTCACGTGAGACATCATTTGGAAGCTCCACTACTTGACTGCATTATGCAGAACTCACAGTCGTTTCCAAACTAGCAATAAAGGAATATTTGAGGATTGACATTATTTCAAACTATGTCCAATCTTCCACCAAGAAACTACCACTATTCTGCTCTACGGAGGTCAAGTTAAGACCCCTGAAAATTGTTAAACCCCTCGAAAACTGCATCCAAGACGTCCAACTCACCTCCGCTGGAATGTCATCCTCAGGCTCTCTATTCAAGATCGGAGTGATAGGGTCAGGCTCGCTCCCTATAAGCTCTCCCAACTTGGGCTTTCCGCGCATCTGCCAAGATCGCCCGTGACCGCCGTCCTTCTCCTTGATCTTCCGCAACTTGCGAGAAACAATGTCGGAGACCTCGTCAATTGCAGCGTACATTGTCTCATCCTCTTCTTCAGCTCGCAACACTCCATGCTTCTTGGTGAAGATGGTCACCTGTTACCCGAGTCCCCCGCACCACACAAGGACAGAAACCGTAATCGTTTGAAAAGTTCAAAAGATAAGAAAGACAAGGGAGGAGTTGAAGGGGGGGCAGATTTCATTATGGAGGAGTTTTCTTACCCAGAAAGGACTTACAATATTTTAAAAGTACAACGAGGGCATTCACATTTTCATGACGTGGAGAGCCTACCAGTTTAGGACATGCAATATTAAGAAGTCTTAAATAGTGACATATTAACACGAAAGCACAAATACAATGTTCACCATTACAAATTGGACGCCGAAAAAAAAGAAATTCCCAGTCAAAGAAACAAACAGAGGGAGGACCCAAGCAACAGCTCTTAGCTACCACTTTTTGTTAAGACAGTTCCAAAAGGCGACAGGAGCCATTATGAGCAATAGAAATTCTCCCAATCACCAGGACCGTGAGTCTTCTTTTCAATTCCCACTTTGCTAATCGTTTGAACTCTGCATAATGTTATGAATTTGCAAAAACCACCTCGCCAATCTCCTCGCAGCTAGCTAATTCAAAAAAAAAAGCGGAAAAAATAATCCAAAGCGCACAGTGCGTTTTGGGAGAACTTGAGGAGAGACTACAGGCTAGAAGCGTAAGAAAGAAACAGGAGCATATCCTCACCTCACATCGTTGCAATTTCGGGCCCTTCCCTAAGTCCCCTCCTCGAACAGAGAGGCGCACATCGACCTCCCTAACCAGCGCCCCGTGGTTCTGCACCGCATGACCGACCTTCTCCTCCACATATGACCTTATGGAGTCCGTAACCTGCAAAAAACAATAATGCTTCCCATCAGATGGATAAAGACTTCCAAACAAGGCAGTAATTACCCTCCCTTTCGAGAACTTTAATCAGCAGACAAATGGATGACTTTACGCTCCTATATTACTATGAAAAACATGAAAAAAATAACTATGTATCAAGGTTTATTGAATTATCAGGTTAAATAGTTGTAGCATAGAGCATAAAATTCAGCCAAAACTAAGCTCTGTATAATGTAATGGACGACATACGACCTTAAGAAGCGACACATGATTCTGTTATATCAAATCTCCCCGTGGGAAAGTACTCCTAGAACTTGATTCAAGTTCTATCAGCTATACTTCCACAGAAATCGCCGTCAAGATTTTGTCATATCGCAACAAAGCAATCACAACAGCCTGAAATTATCCCAAATTACTGACTCCCTGACTCAGCCTCAACTTGTACCAATCAATTCAGTGGGGAACAATCTCAGCCAATCACTCCATACATGGCAAAGCAAGAAAAGACGTTCGAACTGTGCAGGCTGATAATAAAGTGAGCGGCCATGAGCATACACAGTAAACGAATTCGCTATATCTCACTCAAACAAGCCATCAAATTTTTTCGCTTGCGATATAAACCTGCAAATTCGATGCCGCAACTGGCAGATGAAAAGACTCTACAAGGTTAAGAAACGCGAAACTTGGCAAAGACAGAAAAAATACAAAAAAATAAATAAATAAATAAATAAATAAAGGCCAAATTCTCTGTATACAAACCAATTCCAAGAGCAGAATGAGCTGCATTTTGACCTTACCCCTCCATAGGTCACTCAGTTTTCTCAGAAAATCAAGTCCACATTGTTCTCCCTCCTCAGCATTCACATTGTCTCGCCTCACCTCCATGTGCTTCCCCTGAATTATCAGTCGAACTGCAGCAAGTGTGCCGCCCCACGCCATAGAAGTCACTGTCCCTCTCCTCTGTTCAGCAGCGCCATTGCGCGCATCTCCAACATACAAACCGATAGCAACATTGCTTCGATCAGACGGCGCACTTGCAATTCGCAGCTTTCCGAAGACAGAACAATAGGCGCCTCTCGTGAAGGCGCTTCCAAGACTGATACCCTCCTTGCGAGAATGGTTCTGCGTGCACGCAGAAGCTGCAGAGCTCAACTGGCTCCGCAGAGAAGTCTGCAAAGCCCGGGGAGTATGCAGCAGTCGAGCACTCGCCATTGCTGCTCCGAATCTCCTGCAGCCTCGGGCGCTACCCGTCCTCCTTAAGCACTTCCTACGGCCCGCTCCCGCCCTGCAGCACGAGAGAGGCTTTGTCTGGGCTCAACTGCCAACTTCTGAGAGCGCTGGGACGGAGGGAGGGAGGCACGGAGGGACGAGGGAGGGAGGCCAGCACGGAGGGGAGAAAAAGTGACTCAACATTGCAATTTCTTTCTTTTGAATGGAAACGGTCAGGGCGAGAGCGGAAAGGTAAAAACGTTTTGTAGAAAATATCGACAACGGACGGCTCAGACTATCCCATGTCAAGATCGGATGGACATTATTGAAATGAAAAGTTTTGACAAACATTGTTTTTTCGCTGACCGAGAATATTGAAATGAAAAGTTTTGGCCAGATTATTTTTGCCTGGACAGTCGGATGGGCTGACGTGGCGGCGACGCGAAGATTCACGCTGGATTCAAGCTGGCCACGCTGGCGTCGCAGATCCGGTCGTCGTAATCGTCGCAGAGGTGGTCGTTGCACGCGTCGCAGCCAAAGGGAGGCCAGGGAGGGGCGGGTGAGTCGCCGCCGTGGCGGCGACACGTGGGCGCGTCCCGCGGGACAGCTCGTGTTCGTACGGAAGACGGTTGGAAGGCGCGGGCTTGGGGGCGGCGCTACATGTGGGAAAGACTGTTCTGTTCGGCGTTCGGCCAGTCAGAGGGCTGGCGTTTCTGAGCACGTGACGAGGGTAACTGACGTGGCACGCCATGAGTGCTGACAGGTGCCACGTGGAACTGATAAAGATCTCGCGTCGTGTGTGAATGTCGAATATTTTCCGTCGTTGTCTTAATCGTGTGTTCACACAGAACCTCTTCTTTGGTTCGAGTTCTGGTCAGTCGGCGTTAGCATTTAGGGTCAAGGTAAGGCTGAGATTAAAGTTAGTGTTAAAGTTAAGGTTAGGGTTAGGGTTAAGGTTAAGGTTACCAAGGTAGGGGTCAGGGTTCAGGTTAGGCTTAGGGTGAAGGTTAGGGTTAGGGTTAGGGTGAGGGTTCGGGTTAGGGTTAGGGTTAGGGCTAGGGTGAGGGTTAGGTTTAGGGTTAGGGCTTTTTCAATGGAGGGTTGGCCTTATGGAGCTTATTCATGTGAATAAGTACACACCTGAGAGGGCAGGGCTTTGACTGATTTCTGGAAGGAAGCCCATCGTAGAAGCAATTGAGGTGAGGACATGCTGCGGGGCGCTTCTCTTATCGCCATTGTTGACTTTGGAGCAGCAAGAACCAAGCTTTATTCTGCACATGGCTGCAGATTGCAGCGATCTGGAGAGCTCCTCCGTCTAGGGTTGGTTCCAAAGAATGCACGCAGCGTTTGTTGCTCTCGGCGATGCTGGAGCCGTTTCCCAGGCGCAAGTGGAGCATTTTTGGGAACCAGGACATCGCTATGGCGAAGGAGGAAGCTTCCTGGCCATTCCGCTATGCAAACTGGAGTTGCAGGGTTGGAAGTTCGGGCAAGATCAGTGGGTGATGACAAAGACCAGTCGTCAGCGCGTGCAGAAACTGAGTTTGCTGTTTTTCGTTTCACACTTGGTATGTTTGCTTCAACTTACAGAAACTGTAGTTCTTTTTCAGCTGTCAGTGATTTAGAACATGCTGCCGAAAGATAAAGATGGGGGAGAGGAGGAAACGGGAAGTTTTATTTGGGCAGGATGCGCGAGTAGCCAGGAAGGAGTGAATGTGACTATGAGCATGTTAAATGGCAATGTGCACGATGAGTAAGTGTTCATGAGCGAAAAACGTTAATAGATTAGAGCTAGAAAACTAAATGGCAAGTACAGACCCTCATACTCTATGTACAAGTATGGTTAGTTTCCCTGTTTGTTGTGCAATGACCTTAACAGCTTGTGTTGTGCAACTCTTTTTTTGTCGGCTTCTGTTATTAGGCACTTGTAACTGGATGGGATTTTATGGTAGAGCTGTTGGTAAAGATTGAGACGGTTGGCTTTCTCTTTTCAGGCATTCCGGGATTCGATGATGCGAACTTACCACGTGTGATCGGCATTGTTGTTGGAATTCTTCTTCTCCTTAACCACTTTTTTTCTCCTGGCGCTACCACGGATGCGCAATGGGTAGGTTTGCTTACCCACAGAGTATCTGTACGAAACGTTTTTGTTACAAGAAGAACAGACTTTAGTGCTCCCTGTGTTTTCTGATTTAGGAGAAATTCCTTTGTTACGCTCAAGGAGGTCAGGTTGAAGCTTCAAGTCTCTGAGATGATTATGCAGCCTTATTCGTGATGCTTGAGATTCGAATTGTTATTTCTAGCTTAAGTATTGATCTCGAGGTTGCCTCTCCTTTGATTGTTGTAGGGCAGCGCTCAGAGGCGATTGGCTTTCTTTTGGCGGCTGTGGCTATAGCAGTTCCTGAACTTGGAAGGCGGATGAAGGTGAGCCGATCAGCACTCAGTGGCTCACTTCCTGGACAACTTGAGGGAGAAAAAAAGAAAAAAAAATGAAGGATGAAGCATATCCTGTAACGGTACAATTCAAAGAAAATGCAAACCTATTCACGGTTTCCTACTAATCTATTCTTGAAACATGGCCTTCTATGCCTTTGATACGGTTCATTGGCTTCATCCCGTCCGGACTTGCTTTCAAACGTGAATTGTAAGGTGCAATCAAGTATTGCCTCCTCATTCTACGCAGTCCATTGCTTGATCTCTAGTTTCCCTGTTTTGGAGGCTAGGAAGCTCGGGGAATGCGAGAAAAAGTTATTCCACCGGAAGGACCACAAGTCTTCGCTTTGGATGAAAACCTTGGGGAAGAGTCGCAGCAGGAGATAGCTTGGTGCTCCTACGTGCTTCTCCGAAACACACCTTCAACTGCTGTGGTATTTTTCTTTGGAACACCTCATTCTAGTCTTTGTGGTGAAGAAGAATAGTCTTCTGCTACCTTGAATTCTCCAAGTTTCTGTATTTGTGACCTTCTGCTACCTGAACAAGCTTCAGCCACTATGCGAGTTCGCTGCAGTTTCTGTGGAGGAACGGCACCATTCTTTGTGCTCGAGGTTCTATGGCTGGTTTTTCGTCGGCTACCACTCAGCCCGTTGAGAAGATGGCCCTTCTAAGAGAGTGTGGGGAGGCGATGGAGCGCAGTTTGAATGCGTCTGAAGACCTGCAGCGAGCTGTTGCAGGGGAGACTGGAGCATTATACATCTCGTCAAGTGCAAGTGAGTTATGCAATTCGATATTGTGCCTTTAACGTATCAGGAGGATGGCTTTAGTAAATGCTGCTGTTTGTAAAGAACCCTTCAGAGCCCCGCCGAGAGGAGGGAAAACACTTGAGGCGAGTGTTTTTGTTCAGGCAGAAGAATGACTTGAGATGCCTTGCTTGCTTGCTTGCTTCTGCCCAGGTAGTAGCCAGCAGTGGGACATCCTGCCGGCCGGCTCTGTGTCAGCCCTCGTCCAGCCCCTTGGAGGCAGGCCCAGCGATGGACCACCACCAGCAGCTACTCGGTGGGGAGGGGGAGCCCTGCTGCTTGTCTCAACGCAGCCGCGAGCCTTTAGCAAGAAGGACCGCCTGTGGGCTGCTGCTCTGGCCCGCAAGTTGGAAGCGACCCTGCCCGAGCGCTCGCTCGTTCAATGAGATAGGCCTAAGTGCGAAATTGTAGCTAATTGCAGCCCTTCGTCGCAGTGAAAAACAGCCCTTAGGACTTTATTTTGGAGCGATTTTCCCAAGCATAAGCTCCATTACATTGCCGCGTGAAATAAGAAACCATGCCTTTTCCTTCAGAGGTGTACTCCCAAGTCATCTTCCTTCAAAGCTTGCTTCAAAATTTTTACTCCCATCACATCCAAACTTGCCGAGGGTTGATCGTCCCCGCGGTTGTCTCCCGGTCGGAACAACGCTGTTCCATGCCGGGACGGAGCGCCAAATCCACATGGAACACCTCTGCCGTATCTGATGACGTGGCATCACCATGCTCCCTTTTGGCCAATGGTGTGCGCCCGCAAGATCCGCCGGCGGCTTTTGACCAATCACATCACTCCGTTCGCCGTGTGGATAGATACCTAGTTCCCCTGTCCTGCCACCGTGGCCGCTTAGCGTATTGGAGAACGGGACTGCCCCATAGAGTCAAATATCTCCGTACAGTTCCAATCCTTGGAATATCCAGCTCCTTCAAACCTTGCTAGCACTACTTGCTCTTTGAAGGGGAGGAGAGAGGAGTGAGGGAAGCCGCTGTCAAGCTTTCTGAGCCGCCATTGTTCCTGCAGGCAGGTACTTGCTGAAAAAGGTAAAATGGCGGCGATAACGGCAGGCTGCGCCTTGGACCGCCTTGCGGCTCCGGATTTTGCAGGGTTCAGCGGGCTGCGAGCAACAGGGAGCCAGAACGGAGGGCGAGTGGGAGTTAGGAGCGTGCAGAAACGGGCAGGGAAGGCGGGAAGCTGCTCTGCAGTTCTGGCTGAGCGGCAGTATGTTACGACGAAGTCTGAGGAGATTTTCACGGCAGCCAAGGTTGGAAGCTTTGTTTCCGTTAACTTCAGCTTCGATGATTAGTCTGTGCTTTGGATTGGAGGAAGCAGAGACCGAGTATGCGTCTGTGTGAAACTGCACAAAGCTCCTTTCGATGCTTGCATATGGATACCAGTGCATGCGCACTGTTGTTTTTGACTGCAGTATCCAAGAAATGTAACAGTATGCACTGTTTTGACGAGTTCACTAGCAGCCTGGTTCACTGTCGCCCGTCTGCAGTCATGGCTTGTGATACGCTAAAACTGAACATTTTCTCTTGTTTTGAGCCTTTTCAGCGCAACTGGATGCTTCCCGTTTTAACGATTTTCCCGTCTTTTGGACAGGAACTCATGCCCGGCGGTGTTAATTCACCAGTCCGAGCATTCAAGTCAGTTGGTGGACAACCTATTGTGTTCGACCGTGTGAAAGGATCTCACGCTTGGGATGTGGACGGAAACGAGTATGTTGATTATGTTGGAACTTGGGGCCCAGCTATCATCGGCCATGCAGACGACGAGGTGACTTCAGTTATCATCAGCATTATTCGATGTTTTGTGTATTCTGGTGTCCATATATTTCTGTGGTTCTGTATATTCTCGGCATTATAGAATTTCAACTGCTTCTTAGTCTCCATCATCCTCTTAGCAAACAGGACTTTTGTTGAAATTGCATTTCGAGCTTCGTTCATCTGATATTCAAGCACAGTCAGTGTTGTGAATGCATGCTTGCTTGCTTTCGCTGTCTTCTAACGCGCAATGTGGCAGTGTCTTTGTGATGATGCGGGTTCTCCTACACACTTGGCTGCGCATTTCATTACCGTCACTGCCAGGAATTTGTGAGGGAGTGAAGTAGACTCCTGAGAGTTTGACACTGACACATTAATTTGGAGCAATAATCCTGTCGCGCTTGTCGCATTTTTTTTCTAAGTACTGTCTTTCTTAGGGACATGCCTTAGAGCAGTAGGTTTCCTCTCGCGGTATATAAAAATTAGCTTTCTCTAAGCCAGTTGTTGAATTATCTGAAAGTGTAAGTTTTGGAATCAGTTTCCAGTTTTGCTCATAACATATGCGGAGAAATTCTCACTAAAGTCCATTTTACTGTGAATTGGAATCCTGAAGTTCATGGCCGTCCGATATTAACAATATCCTAGATTTTGGTGTTTCAGGATGTACAATCTATGCGTTTATTTGCTCGCTTCAACTGAACTGATTTTCTCTGTTGTCGCTGTTTCTCCAGGTGAATGCAGCGTTAGTTGAGGCTTTGAAGAAAGGAACAAGCTTTGGAGCTCCTTGCTACTTGGAGAATGTGCTTGCAGAAATGGTGATTGCTGCTGTACCCAGCATAGAGATGGTCCGCTTCGTTAACTCGGGCACCGAAGCCTGCATGGGCATGCTGCGTCTTGCACGAGCCTATACTGGGCGAGAGAAGATCATAAAGTTCGATGGTTGCTACCATGGGCACGCAGATTCCTTTTTGGTGCAGGTAAGGCTGAACAAAGCATCATGGAATTATGTCGGAGGGATGAGTCGGGTGGCAGAGGTCGGTCGAGCAGAATCTGGTCATTGAAACATGAGATACTCGAGGGACATAGTCCGCTTGATTCAGTTGCCTTCTTATTTCAATTTCCAGATGGATACCGTGAAAGCTTATGCACTCAAAACTGTGTTGATTCTGTCCAAAACTCAAAAGTATGCTGCATAACTTCTAGTGACGGCTTCTTGGGACAGGCAGGAAGCGGTGTCGCTACGCTTGGCCTGCCCGATTCTCCTGGTGTTCCCAAAGGGGCCACAGTATCAACTTTAGTTGCTCCGTACAATGATCTTGAGGCTGTGAAGAAGGTGAATAACTTGACCCCTAGAATTGTTTTTGAGATGGAGATGTTCCTATGGGCTGCATTCATTATTTGATAACTAATTAAATATAATCCTTCTACTTTTCACCGTTTCCTTACTAGTGTTCAGTTGCTTGAATGGTAAAGTTTTTTTCACTGGTTGTAAAAAAGATAAATTCCTCCAAAACCTGAACTGTTTCGTACGGTACAGCATTCGTAGGGTACGCCGGCGACGTTGCCGCAGCCTTAACGAAGAACTCTCTAGAGGGAAATGGTTTTGTCAAATTGCCCGGTATTAAGCTGTATGCCTTGCAATTTGGAAAAGAAACTGCATATACATTGCCGGTTCTGTTTGCTGACTTCAATGGAATTGGGCGGATGCGGTGCAGCTCCTTTCGGATAACAAAGGGGAAATAGCAGCAGTTGTGTTGGAACCTGTTGTGGGCAACTCAGGCTTTATTACCCCAACCAGGTTGACCAGTAATTCCCCAGCCTTCGCCTTCACATTTGGACTTGTTGCTTTTATTGGGTTTGGATATATTAGTTGATGAACAAAGTTTTTTGAGGATTTGGAATAAAAGAGGATGGAGGGTGCATGCTCCCATTTTGAGTGTGCATACTTGAAACTTGTATTTATATGTCTCAACCTGTTTTCGAAAACTCATTTTTTTTTCAGTCTAGCGTTGTTCTAAAACGGCTCAACTTTATATTGACTCGGAAGGACGCAATCTTATTCGGTTTGGAGTTTGTAAATCTATTGCAATGACCCGATTTATTATCCCCCCTAGTGGTTGTCATGTTGTGAGACATGACTTGATGCACATTGTTTAAATCATCTCAGGCATTTGTGCTCACTGGTTGAGTTTCTTGTGTGCTCGTTGCAGGGAGTTCTTGGAAGGATTAAGGGAGGCCACCAAGGAAGACGGTACTCTTCTAGTCTTTGATGAAGTCATGACAGGCTTTCGAATTGCTTATGGAGGAGCTCAGGAATATTTCGGCATTACTCCTGACTTGACAACTCTTGGGAAGATTATTGGGTGAGTACAGCCATTCATGACACCACGCTCGATGCATTTGTCTAATTCCCATTCCTACAATGTATCCTCCGAGGGCTTGGGAGTTGTCAATCTGCACAATGCTATCTTTAGATTGGAGGAGAGTGAATCCGTGGCCTTCGTCTCTTGTTTTACTAGCCATCCCTGAACAAACCGGCATGGCTAACGACTATGCAGGTAGATGTACTTTAGAAGCACCTAGAACCTAGAAGCACTTGCCGAGAATTTTCTCATTTCCAGCATGAGCTCGCAGCTCTTGTAACTGACTGGAATTAAGGATGATTTTGTGATGGCTGATGGCTTCATTGCAAAGTATTTTGTTTCAGAAGTGTCTTACTCAGGCATTTCTAGAGAGCTTTTTTTCCAGTTTGAACTGTCTACCTTGAACTAATCGAATTCCGAGGCGTTCCATGGAGAAGCGTATTTCTTTAGGCTGGCAGTCTCGTATCTTAGGTTTCAGAAAGCCTCTTCTGTTTCCTAAAAAGCAATATGACATCGCTGTGGCTCATTACCTCATGAAAAATAGGATTCGATGTGCTGGATAATTGTGCAAACAACTTGCACGCATCCATGTCTGGAAGGCAAGTATGAGTAGCCTCATCAAGGCCTTCAATGAAATAGAGTATGTCCGGTGACCAGCTTGGTTTCTATACAAATATAAAAAGTGAATGAAATGGAAAATCTGATAGAGTTGTCAATTGGGAGTGGCATTTGCCACAAGACATTACTAGCTAGTCTACAGAATATGAAGAATTGTTTACGGCATGCCATCTTCATTGAATTGGCTTATTTCCCCCAGGGATGATATGCTTTCTGCTTTGACTGATTGATACGGAAAAGTAACTGGGGATGCTTGAAAAATGGCCTTTCCTGTGGAAGCCTTACTGAGTTTTTTTTTTGGGGGTTGGGCCATCAGGGGAGGACTGCCGGTGGGAGCATATGGCGGCGCTAGGAAGATTATGGAGATGGTTGCGCCTGCAGGCCCGATGTACCAAGCAGGAACTTTGAGTGGAAATCCTTTGGCAATGACAGCAGGCATCAAGACCTTGCAGCGGTTACAGCAGCCAGGAACCTATGAATACTTGGACAAGGTCACTGGCCGACTGATTAATGGAATTCTGGAGGCCGGAAGGTACACTATTGGCCCGATCTCAAACTATTTGCAACGTTGCAGAGCAGCAAGCGATTGGCTGTTCAAGCAGTTGATGCATACCGTGCTCCTTAGCTGTTTATGGACCGTCAAAGGGTATATAGTTTATGTGAGAAGGTGATATTTTTCCTGAGGGAGACTGTGTGTGTGTGACTGTTTGGCTGCGCCCCCCTTGCTTTGCGCTGTCTACAGTCGAGGATCTAGTTAAGTTCCAGAGGTTTCGTAGCTTTCATGGAAAAGATCGATTGGGTGCATTCGAAATGCACCCTGTCCCTATCCTTGAGGGCAATATCAGAGTCTGCATCTGGATTGGCTTATGCGGCAGTCTTTACTGACCATGTGATGATGGTGATGATGATGGCAGAGCTGCGGGCCATGAGATGTGTGGAGGCCACATCAGTGGCATGTTCGGATTCTTCTTCACAGCCGGCCCCGTCCACAACTTCCAGGACGCCAAGAAGAGTGACACAGCTAAGTTTGGGCGCTTCCACCGAGGCATGCTGCAGCGGGGAGTGTACCTCGCACCCTCGCAGTACGAGGCGGGCTTCACAGGGCTCTGCCATTCCGACGCAGACATCGACTTCACCATCGCAGCAGCGAAGGAAGTCTTTGGGTCTTTGTGATAACGCTTCGACTGTCTTCTCTCACAGTAAGGAAAGCAGTGTGCGGCGGAGCTAGTTAGCTTGATGGCAGACACCTGGATCGACAGCCGACCTAATTAAGTGGCTTAGCGGTTTGTAAACAGCGCCTTAAATGGAAATAAAGAGAGTCTGTAACACTTGAATCGTGAAAGGTTTGGTTTGATAAATCGGCGGCGCCCGGATGGGTCTCGTTGCCGCGCAGGACCAGCTGCCGCAGCCACTCGCGGTTGTGCTTCGTCACTGCCTGTCACACGGCGGGGTTCAGAGTTAAGGGTTCAGGAGCCGTCTGACTGACCACTCACTCTCACGAGCAGGGCTCGGGCTCGGGGGATGAGTTTGCAAACAGAAGGCTCGGGATTTACGCGGCTGTCTGTGTCGTAAGCTTCGGGATTCAGTGAGCGGCAAAGGATAGGCAGATTCACAAGCGATGAAAATGAGCAGAATGAGGCACTCAATCCGCAAATGATCAAGCTATTGTTCCGATACTACAGGTTTTCATACAGAAAAAAAAGCTACAGCTTGTTTCATTATTGTGTGTATCGGGGAGGTATATCGAGGTCTAGCGATAGGAAACGGAAGAAAAGGAAGGGCTTGGCATGAATTTGTGGTCAACTTGAAAAAAAGTCACCGGTTGAATGCTACTGGCTCAGTGCTGGACCAGGGGAACGGCACATGAGTACTGATTCTGATTTAGGCACTGGAAAGCTTACGATGACACTATTGCCTGACTTGAGTTCATACATACAAAGGTCCAAGCCCAACTCTTCCCCATCTCAGCGCAGGTAACCGGAACTGAACGATTCCTTCATGGAAATGTTCACACATACATGGTTACTGTCTCCCACTGATGAAGGAGTCTGAAGACACGTTTTGGACGAAGAAGCAGACTGTAAACAAGGCCCCTCCGTGAGGACGTCAGACAACATCGTTGAACAATGGACAAAAATGCCCCAGCGCGGGGGGAGATCTCCATGTGAATAAGTTATGGAGTGGCACGCATACAGCAGTGGTAAAGTAAAGCTTTGTAAGGCACTCTCTGAGATATACTCTCTCAGTCATCCGTCTAGGGCCTATGGGCCTAGGCTCGCATATGTGCAACGAAGGCTATCATGTGAAGACATGCAGGCCGTGCACCGCCATGCATAGCTTTATCACCACTTTCACTCTTTATTATACTAAGAACTTCTCAAAAGAAGGGGACTGCCCTTAAACAGCCATAATACATCAAAACGTTTCCGGGGTCAACCGAGTCCCCATGCCCTGACCTCTCCTTAACTGCCGCAGCTTCACAAAACCTTCACGGAACTAAAAGTGTTTCACGAGAGGGCTTTCCCAAAGGAGGATAATCTCAAAGGATGGAGTTTCACCTGAACCTGTGGTAACCTAAAACCACTTAAAGCCGTTTTAAAAAACTGAAGTAACTTTTAAGTAAGCCGAAGCACCTTCCCAACTTCCGAGCCAACTGGCATTGTCTCCCCATATTCCTCTGCAAACATCGCTAATCGCCAACACCCGTTCTCAGCAGAGCCAAATGCAGAGCAGCGAGCTGTAAGGGCTGCTGCCCGCCCGGATCTCATGGGTTGAATTTCAGAGAATGACCCCAGCTATAAGCCAATACTATCCTGCAACTGTCCGTTAGCTGACCTAAACTTTTAAGATTGACGGACAACAGAACGAAACGGAATGGAACGGAACGGGACAGGGTGGAGCGAATCTGAATGGAATTGCCTACCTCTGCTTGTGAGAGTCCTTCCTCCAAACTGCCATATGCACAACCTACCTACCAAGATCCCGTATTCAGTCTGGCAGATCGATTGAACTATCCCCTAAAGCGTCCACATCGACCGCAGGAGGTGTCATGGCTCGCACACGTGACTGGCGAGGAGTTTCATCGCCAGAAAGGTAAGGTGCACCGGAGTTGCTTCTAGACAAGGATCGACTGCTACTAAATGAGTGAGAACGGGGGGAGAGAAAGTTCGGTTCATGTGCTAACGGGGACTTTGGCAATCCTCCACTCAGTGTTTTGCCATTGAGCTTGCCAGTAAGTCCCCCGCTTGGGTTTCGGACAAACTCCAAACTTTTGCTGATGCCCGGGGGGGCCTCTTTGCTTTCCGAGGCAAGGTCTATCTTTATGCGATCCTCCTCAGGCAGGCTGGCAAGCACCTTTCTATAAGCCACGATGCTTGGAGGTGTTCTTGGAACATCTGATGACTTTGGAGAATCAACAGGGGTCTCGTCATGTCTCGCATCTTGGAATGGTCCCCGTGGTGAAGGCAAGCTAGACAAATCGATTTCTGGCAACCCATCCTTAGCCAGGTTTGAGCCTCGCCGACTGATGCTACGAGGAATAGGAAGCTCTTGCAGCTGTTTGGGCGGCACTAAGTGAGAAATGGGTGAAAGGAAAACGTTCTTCTCTTCTGAACCAAATATAAAATAATGATCTGCAACCCCTCGGTTACCGTCTCCTCCAGACTCCCTTATTTTCCACTCTTCACCCAAATCATCGTCCTCATCGTCATCGTCCTTCTCTCCTTGAATTTCTGGGAACAAATCTGCTAACCTTCCTGGTGGCCCAACCCCTCCCAACGTTGGCCCTGCCACGCTCGTCACAGTTTCCACAACCTCCACGATTTCCACGTTCTTCTCCTCCGGAATAGGGGCAATAATTGGAGCGTGAGGGATAGGAGATCTCTCAGGCTCCCCTTGCCGCCTATGTCTGCTGGCCACGTGGTTGAGGCTGACAAGCAGGCTCACAATTAGCGCTTCTGTTCTATCCTGGTTTGCATGATGAAGGGACTGCAGGAGGGTCAGTTCAGTATGTCCCTGCAGCCGGCGTTCAGCGGCATATCTGCGGTAGAAATGGACCATAATGTCAGACGGAACTGACATTATTAACTGGGAAGGCTCTCGAAAAGCAGGGGTGAGTCTCCTTCTATCCAGGCTATCCGTCTATCCTTTCCGTGAAGCTGCTAAGGAAAGGCAGCAGGATTAGGGTCACTGATGGACTGTCCTATCAAGATAGTTTTGTTTCAGACAGCATGAAACGCGGAAATGGGCCCATGACTTGGACTATAATTAGCATGAAATAAGCCACAAATGACCAGTTTTCATTTGAGTTTGTGAATGAAACAGGGAAGGGGCAAGCTGGGAATACCGCACAGTATTAGCACCCATAGTTACAAGCCAATCAAGGACACTCTCCATCCGCTCCACCAGGGTATCCGTGTCCTCCTGGTCAAACCACCCACAGGCCCTCTCACTCTGTCATGATTGAGCCATACGTCACTTACATGGATGTCTCAACTACTCCGAAAGTAGTATCTTTCAGCTCATCAACATGGGTCACTAGGTGTTAGGAAGGAACCACTCTCACCTGTGCCATACTTCCTGACTTCAATAGGGCCCTCTTAAGCTTCCGCTTCAGGGAGGGGGTCAACATGCTATACAATGTATCCCGCAGCTGAGCGGCAGCAAATGGCCTCATGGCCTGCAGCAAGTCAAAGCAAATAAGGTTGAGGAAAGGTGGGAATGTCGGAGGTAGGCCAAGGCCAATGTAGAGTCACTATAATGGTTGATTCGGCCGGGCATAAAAGTGGGAAATCGGAACCAAGCTTGAGTCGTATAATGAACAAATCTTACGACAGAACCTCATCGACGTTTGTATGTGATTCTGGTGGCTCACCAGATTATCAATCACGTTGATGACATTGGCGTAGTGAACTGCCAACCCAGATACTCCCAGCTTCTGCAAGTCGCTTGGAGATTCCCTAGGCCGATCCATAAGTCCACCCACTTTGACCACTGCCAAAAGAAAAAGCACTGAATGAGCAATGCCAACAATTGCCACCAAAGAAAACCTTGCAAGAGTCAAGTTCCGTTCTTCCATGTACAAGCTTATCTAGGAAGCAAAAATCCATTGCGAAGAAATGCTGAGCTAATTTTAGTATCTTGCCCGGAGCTGCACCACGGAAGCTCCCAAAGGCATGAATAATGATGGCAAAAAAAGTGTATGAGCAACCAGATAACAACATATCTGCAAGTCTGCGGAAGTCCACTTAGTGCTGGCCACACATGCCTTCACATCTAGTGAAATATTTAACATAGGCTCACACAGTACCCAGCCTGCTTAAACATCCAGTTGAAACGTATGGACAGCCCACCTTGCTGCCCAAACACCTGAACGATTTGCTGATGTAAGAATATTATAACCTCAACCAACTTTCCCACCACCTGTTGAACGCCCACTGGCCCCCATGTGGTATTAGCGCATGAACTAGACTTGAAAGGAACTGACTGTGGATAAACTATGGTGAGTTAGGACCAAAGGAACAACAAATTGTACAGCTACAGGTGTATCAAATAAGTGAAGTGGATCGCCGCAGTATTCATGCTATACTAGATAACTCAAACATTTCCAAATTTCATGATGTGATTGCACTCAAGTAGTGTTGTAGTGAAAAAAATCCCTTTGTCAAGCACTATTGTATAGGCAAAACAGGTCAGCTGGCAAGTCTCCAATAAAATAAAAGCTAAATTCGGAGCAATCATATAACTTGCGGGAATTGAACTGACCCAATCAAGTCGTTTGGTCCACAGGCTTTTCTTTTTTAGGGTCTTCACTGACTTCTCTCGTCCCTTCAAGTCACTCTTCAAGGAGGCAAATGGATCTGCAATCAGGATAACCAATGAACGTGAACAACAAAATGGACCAGCGACAGAAGAGAAATGCATTAGAGAGTTGAAAGCAACATTAAATATAAGGCACCTACCTTTCTGAGAGCCACTGCCCTTCTTCTCCTCCCTATCATCCGACTTCTCTTCACCCTGTAATTTTCGTTGATACAATTGCTCAAGTGACTTTAGACCAATCAATTCGTGGTAGAGCTCCTGATTAACCAAAACCAGCAGCCCCACATACACACACAGCAACACGGTACCTTAAGAAAGCAGTTGTCAAAACATGGCACTCACGAAAGGTACATATGATGGCATGTTTGCGCACAATTCGACTTCAATCTGGTTGGCTCCAAAAGCAAGCTGCTGAAATAAAGAATAACAGAGTAGTGATATTCATGTTTGACCTAACTCCATCCTCTTGACTACCATATACAACACACGCGTCGCATGTATCTTCGTTTTGGAAAATCTTCGGCAGCTTTCTGAAGAAATGGAGCGAAGCATTTAGAGTTCCTTTACAAACCACTTTGGCTTAGGACTAAGATTACAGCATCATTGCTTTAGGCAAGTCAACACGTTATATCATTCCTAGTATGACCTCAAGCTTCAACCCACAGTCCGCATGACCATCTATTTGCAGCTCACCGCGGTTGCCTGGGCATGGCATTCCATGTTCTTCAGCTCCACTTCAATATCATCTTCGGTCAACTTTAGCTTCGGTTCCTCCACTGTGCCCAGCCTGCAGACGCCACTCTCCATACAATGGTTGAAATTATTTGAATTATTACTATTATTATTTGAATCATGCCTCTCCTTCCATACAATTCAGTCCTTCCATAAAATCCATCATTTATTGAGGACCTGCTTGGGCTTCCTAAGGGTAGAGAAAACCGGTGTCTTTCAAAGCGCTGGAAGTAAGAAATTGCATGTGAGAAGCTTAATGCAAACATTGCCTTTTCTCGCGGATGTTGGAAGCACATTTCCAATGCCCACGTGACCCACTCTTTACAAGGCCTTCTTGTAAGGGGCGTGATAAGGGGTGAGAGGTAAGGGGCGTTGGAAGCAAGACAGGCTCCCTATGCTAATTTCAAGAGTCAGGAGGTGTCAACGTGCATAGAAGGTAGACTCCAATAAACTGCTGATGTGTGCCCTTGAATTTGAGGACGATTATTTGGCACAAGTTTAATCAACAAACCAAACAATGAATCAGATATAAGACCAAGAGGTCAGTGGACGTCGTTGAGAAGCTGCTCACACTATCCCACATTCATTGCCCTAATAGCAAAGTTTGTGGGTCTCACATGTTGAAGTCGTGATCTAAGGACTTCATAACTGGATCGGAACAGAGCAAGCCAAGGCGAGCCACCTCCTTCGCCACTGCTCGCAGCTCCATCCTAAGCAGCTCCAATTGACAAGCCCCAAGAGACCCCCCTTGCCTGCCCATCTCAGCCAGTCTGACGAACTGCAGCACAATCTTGAGGGAGTCCTTACTCCGAAATCTCAAGTAGCATACATGCTTCTACAGATTCCCCGTTCAACAAACTACTCCATTATTGCTCTAATGCTTCAGAATTCTATGAAAATACTTACAACAAGCCTAGCCCTTGCATAGCACCCTCCGAAGACATGACTACAGGCCCACACATGACGTGGCCCTTGAAATCTTGAGTACACCCACAATCCTGCACTCTCCAACCATTCGATTTTCCTCACAAACGCTGCTACAAACGTCACCTTTTGTCTTCGGCCGCAATGCACCAAAGGTCAAGTTCGTCCTCTGACACCAACTGCCGGACACCTTCCGAGTTCAGGACCTGCTTTCTGAGGTCCTCAATGTCGTCAGGCTGCAACGAGTTCCGAAGATTCAGAACGCGCACAATCACGTTGGCGATTTCAAAAGCCAGAATTTCAATGCGACTGCTCCCCCAAACCTCCCACAATCCCTCCCCACAAATTAAAAACAGAAAAAAAAAAAACCAAACAGAAACTTTGTGAGCTTGCTTCAGTTACGTCATGAGACTGCATGAGACTAACTGCGGGGAAAAGGATAAAAATACGAAGACACTCTTAAAAGCAGTGCTGTCAACAAACAATGTAATGCGCCGCGTGCCCCAAGTTTTACAAGAACTGATGCAACAGCAAGCACCATTTCCTTACTGCTGTCTGACAAATTTTGTAATTTAATCTCCCCGTCACATAACTAAACACGTTGCAGCTTGTCACAACTATCTCAGGGTTCCATTGTTGTTTTGCACATATTGCTATACAAAAAAATGCGTTTAGAATCAAGCGAGGGACAACCTATCATGAGAGCACAACAGATATAAACAAAATCAGGCTGGTAAGGGTCATTCCTAAATTGTCTGACCCTGCACGTAATTTCTGCTATTCACAGAGTACAGTAACTACTACGTAGACTAATGAGGCACCCAGGCAACGCAACGATAAGTAAGCTCATGCACTTGAAGGGTGCCACATCTTCTAATTTTGTAATCACACATTCTTGCTCTCTATCTTAAAATCTGTTGTCTACCCAGCACCAAAAATGGCACCCATTCCAGGTTCGCAAGCCCTAGCCACTTTTTGAACAGGCATTGTTTTTTTTTTCTAAAGAAAATACTTGAGGTAAAGCTCAAAGGTGTTGTTCAAGAACAGCTTGCTAATTGAGTTGGCTAATGTATCAAGCTCTCGGACAATGGTTTCTATCAATCATTCAATGCTGTAGCTTCCACGACATAACCAGTCAGGCTGGCCATTTATATCCCTTGCTACCTACATCCCAACTAGACATTGAAGGCCTCTAATTGGGAAGAAGAGTTGGCAACAATAGCAACACTTCAGTTCTAAATGCCTTCAGAGAACATACCCTCCACGTGCCTTTGCCTTGCCCCGTTCATCTTCAATGCTGCACCCAAGCCCCAACCTAGCTGGCTGAATGAGGATGACTGCACTTCTCAGCAAGTCAGAAAAATGAGAGTCCTATTGATGCGATCGAGTGGAAAGACCGCGGGAAGGCTTTAGACATGTTACGCTGGATTGCTGATTGGCGGGCCGGACAAAACTGCTGTTATGTCGCCAATGGTTTTCATGAGTCCTCCCCCGCTTGCACTCCTCACAAGACGGCTCTTTAGGACCGAGCCATCCTGCACAGGGTAGTGCTCAGTCAGTATGGTTGTTAATCTAGCATGATAATAAACTGCCAACGTGGATACCAGCATCGAACTACTCGTTAAGAAGGAACGATGCAGTGGTTTCAGCTCACTGCGGGATGCGAAGATCTGAGCAAGTCAATTCGCCTCACCATACTAGTGTGATTTTTTAATTATTTCAATTGTACAAACGAGTCTCACACTCCTTGTAAGGGGCTATAACAGCAAGTTTTTGTTATCAGAGCATTGTTTGATGATTGGCTATTTGTAATTTTGATGTTGCTTAGTTATTTGCCTGTTCCAACTATTAAGCTGTAAGGAGCTTGCATAAAACAGCCCCTCACAAATAGGAGATGGTCTAGACTTCAACAGATGGAGAGAAAGCAGGAAGCGAAATTTAAAGTTAAAAAAAAACACTAAGCACAATTAGAGCAAGAAAGTCAACCTTGGTATGCCTGGCTCTTATCCTGGAGAGATTGCTCTGTTCGAATTTCAAATCCCCTTTTGGTTTGCTCTCCTTGCCCCAAGACCCCTTGGCCTTCAACTCCTCCTTCTTCTCATCGCCAGTTTCCCCTTTTCTCTTCTTGCTTGGCCCCTCTGCTGTTCCCTCGCCTCCATCCAGAGAGTCCGGCCCCTCCCTCTGCTTAACATTGGATCGGAATGGCCTGTCAAGTGCTCCACCTTTGACCTCGCCCACTTTTGACCGCTGGCTGACGTTGCCTGCTGAAGTGCGATCCTTCTCGTGGTCGTCGCCTTTTCCTTTTCCAAAAACTGCATTATCCTCCGGACTAGCTTCAGAATGTAAGACATCTCCATCAGGCATCTCCCTTTTCTCGGCATGCTCAGTGTTACCATTTTTTCCGAATTCTACTTCACCGGCCTCCAAGGCTTCTTTCTTGACAGCATGAACAGCTTTCTCCAGAGATGAACTATCTGCAGAATGTCGATTACTCAACAACTTGACCAGCACTCGATCGCGAAAGCTATGGGATGCCGGATGGTTATCCTCATGTGATTTTATCTCTCGTTCATCCCTGTGAACATCTACAACAACGTCCTCTCTAACAACTGGTGCTGAGGCAGCACAGCCCATCCTTGTTGCGTTTGACAGCGTCTTATGATTTGGCCTGACGATGACCTAAATCAGTGGGCTTGCTTCCTTTTCTCGGTTATCATGCCGCAAACGCCGATAGCTGCATTGTCCAACATGCCCCAAAAGGTGTCGTTAGCTTTCCACCACTCCCAATTGGCAAGGGGAGACCACAGAGCCGTGAAGCCTATCAACTGCCAACTGATGAAAACCAGAAAAAGCAAATGGTAATCGTATGGTGAAGGGTTGGACACTTCAAAGGACGACTCCAAGAACGTCGAGGTCAGGTAACGAATGTAAACGAACAAGCATGAAAAGGACTGACGAACATTTAAGAAATGCCAAATCATTGTCGTTTTCAGATGCCTAACCAGTGAGCGTGCTATACATTCTTACTTCGGAGCACAAAAAAGAGGCAAAAAGACGTTCTCCCAGAATGCAAAAAGAATTACCGAACAATACTACATTGTGAAGTTCCGCGCAAAGGACGACATGAGCTTCTTGTTAGCTGAGAAACACGTATACAGCGGTCATAGGCTAAAAAGTCATCCTAAATAGTTATCACATTATGCTACTTTCCAGCAGAGGCAAGCTGCATTAGCACCGTATAGGCAATGCTACACTGAAACACTGCCTGACCGGGGCAATCAAGTTTCTTCAGCAAACCATCTTTCACATTCAGGGAAAACGTACTGTCGGGCATATATGCTCAACAAACTTTGGCGACCACTCAAAATCACATGCCATATTGGATGTGTTGGAAGAAACCACAGATATTGAGCCTGATGTGCATTCAACAAGAATGCTGGTCGCATACTCACTCCTGTGGAGCTGACATTTCAAAACGATGGGGACGCCTGCAGAGCCAAGTTACGAATATTTGCTACTCTAAAATTTTTTTTTTAGCGTGCAGAGGATAGCAGGACCACATTCCTCGGTTCCTCACCAAATACGGCTGCTGCAAGCTGTCGCCATGACCCCCACAGGACTTCTCATTACTCGAGAGCAACTATTATCCCCCCCTGTCTCTCTCCCTAAAGCCTGTAACAGCATCTCAACCGCTTTCTACACGCCATGTGTCCATATGCTCTAGAATATGCACCGCAACCTTACCATCACTACCCCTCCCCCACCCCTCCCCTCGCCTCCTCCCTCTCCCTCTCCCAGCAAGCACTCTAGAGACCTCAAATCTCCCGCCACATCCGCCACCTGCAGCCTGCCTCCAAGCCCCCTGTCACTCCGCCATAGCCGCGCCTCCCTCAGGCCTTTCACCTTCCTCCCCGCCTCTCCCATCCGCCATTGCCATGGCCCGAAGAGGATCAGAGCTTCCTGGGACTCCACGTGGCGCGGACTTCCCGGGCCTTGAAACCGCTTGACGGTCGTCAAGTCGTTTCGCCGGCCGGCGCCTTTTGCCCGCCGTCCCGCTAGGGTTGGGGGCACGGTCCCCCTCCGACCCGTGCCCAGGGGCACGTGCCCCCCCCCCCTTGGGGGGGGGGGGGCATGCCCCTTTTTCGTGCCCCGTGACGTGACTGCATTGAGCAATTCAAATCGACCCCAAAAAGAATATAATATTTTTAAAACGGTACGGATGAAGGTACGGAAAGTACAGATGAATGTACTAAACGTACGGGTCAAGGTACAAATGTACGAAAAAATATGAAAAGTACGGACAGTACTCAACACAACTCTCAAAACTGAGGATCCAGCACAGCACAGTTTTTTA
>CM074805.1:4029919-4041547 GCA_037447605.1 Zygnema circumcarinatum
CACTCCCAATTGGCAAGGGGAGACCACAGAGCCGTGAAGCCTATCAACTGCCAACTGATGAAAACCAGAAAAAGCAAATGGTAATCGTATGGTGAAGGGTTGGACACTTCAAAGGACGACTCCAAGAACGTCGAGGTCAGGTAACGAATGTAAACGAACAAGCATGAAAAGGACTGACGAACATTTAAGAAATGCCAAATCATTGTCGTTTTCAGATGCCTAACCAGTGAGCGTGCTATACATTCTTACTTCGGAGCACAAAAAAGAGGCAAAAAGACGTTCTCCCAGAATGCAAAAAGAATTACCGAACAATACTACATTGTGAAGTTCCGCGCAAAGGACGACATGAGCTTCTTGTTAGCTGAGAAACACGTATACAGCGGTCATAGGCTAAAAAGTCATCCTAAATAGTTATCACATTATGCTACTTTCCAGCAGAGGCAAGCTGCATTAGCACCGTATAGGCAATGCTACACTGAAACACTGCCTGACCGGGGCAATCAAGTTTCTTCAGCAAACCATCTTTCACATTCAGGGAAAACGTACTGTCGGGCATATATGCTCAACAAACTTTGGCGACCACTCAAAATCACATGCCATATTGGATGTGTTGGAAGAAACCACAGATATTGAGCCTGATGTGCATTCAACAAGAATGCTGGTCGCATACTCACTCCTGTGGAGCTGACATTTCAAAACGATGGGGACGCCTGCAGAGCCAAGTTACGAATATTTGCTACTCTAAAATTTTTTTTTTAGCGTGCAGAGGATAGCAGGACCACATTCCTCGGTTCCTCACCAAATACGGCTGCTGCAAGCTGTCGCCATGACCCCCACAGGACTTCTCATTACTCGAGAGCAACTATTATCCCCCCCTGTCTCTCTCCCTAAAGCCTGTAACAGCATCTCAACCGCTTTCTACACGCCATGTGTCCATATGCTCTAGAATATGCACCGCAACCTTACCATCACTACCCCTCCCCCACCCCTCCCCTCGCCTCCTCCCTCTCCCTCTCCCAGCAAGCACTCTAGAGACCTCAAATCTCCCGCCACATCCGCCACCTGCAGCCTGCCTCCAAGCCCCCTGTCACTCCGCCATAGCCGCGCCTCCCTCAGGCCTTTCACCTTCCTCCCCGCCTCTCCCATCCGCCATTGCCATGGCCCGAAGAGGATCAGAGCTTCCTGGGACTCCACGTGGCGCGGACTTCCCGGGCCTTGAAACCGCTTGACGGTCGTCAAGTCGTTTCGCCGGCCGGCGCCTTTTGCCCGCCGTCCCGCTAGGGTTGGGGGCACGGTCCCCCTCCGACCCGTGCCCAGGGGCACGTGCCCCCCCCCCCTTGGGGGGGGGGGGGCATGCCCCTTTTTCGTGCCCCGTGACGTGACTGCATTGAGCAATTCAAATCGACCCCAAAAAGAATATAATATTTTTAAAACGGTACGGATGAAGGTACGGAAAGTACAGATGAATGTACTAAACGTACGGGTCAAGGTACAAATGTACGAAAAAATATGAAAAGTACGGACAGTACTCAACACAACTCTCAAAACTGAGGATCCAGCACAGCACAGTTTTTTAACTTTTAGTTCTCACCTATCAACTCTCCTTATGCCTCTTCTCACTTGTATTACCCCTCTTATCTCTTGTCTGCCTCCCACTCCTCACCCTAAGAGAGAGAGAGAGAGAGAGACAGAGAGAGAGAGAGAGAGAGAGATGAAATTGAAAATGGAAATCGGAAATGTGGAATGTGGAAATCGGTCTTCTATTTTCAACACCCTCCCAAGAGTCTCCCAAGTCTCTGGTGTGTTAAGCAGGTCGTGAAGACAACAAAATCGAACAGATTTTTGCGTGTTACTATTACTGTACACATAGTTACTGAGTGAGATCAATGCCAAATCATTTTACTGAGTGCTTTTTCTCTCTTTTCTTTTTTGTTAGTAAGAGATAGTTGCGATGCGGAACTGAACGCTGTCTTCAATCGTCACCGGCCAGGGCCCGGTCGTACGAGGTAAGCGTCACGTGACAGGGGGCACGGGGGGGCACGAAATATATGGGGAAAATTTTTGGAGGCGTGCCCCGGGCACGGACGGTCAAAAATGGGGGGCATGCCCCCCCCCCGGGCATGCCCGTGCCCCCGTGCCCCCAACCCTACGTCCCGCCCGCCCGCGCGTGCGACGCTCGCCGGCGGTTGCCGGAAACTCGCCGGCCGGCAAAAAGCCGCCCGCCAAAGTTCAAAGCTGGCCCGATTTTTTCCCTGGAGAGGACCGGGGGCGGACCGTACGACGGCCTTCCTGGGACCGTACGGTCGTCGTACGGCGGCAGCCGGAGTCCCCGAATGGCGGCAGCGGCGTACGGTCGCCGGCGGTTGGCTTCGGTTGGTTGGGGTCGACGTTTTCGGGTGGACGTCCACGTGACTTCCGCCGCGGGTCGGCACTTCGCGACAGAATCGGTTGACCTCGCCGCCGTTGACGGGGCGGTCCTCGTCGGTACTCGGTAGGGATGGATAAAATTTAGAATTTGAATGAAGAATTCTTAAAGTCAGGCCGTTTTATAGAACACTTTTAGAACGGCCAGACAGTCGTGTGACTGTAAGGTCGCGCGACCAAATTGTACGGTTATAAACGACCGTATGTCCGTACATGCTGTTCAATTTCAACGGTCGTACGAAAATTCTAGACCTCTCAAACTCTTATAAAACTTTAAAAAGTCTCTTGTACGAACTTTCGTCCATTCCTCCTCGTCGGAATGCGCCGTACCGTACGAAAATGTACGGCACGCATGGGCGGCGTTTATTATGGCCCCTTCCGGCGTCTGTCGGCCGCGGCCTTGGCGGCGACTTCAAGGGGACGGACGGAGGGGGGCTAACTGCGAACATAGATCCCCTCAAAAGGACAAAGGGACAGGAGACGAAAATCACAGAACGGCGGTCAAGGGAAACACAGAACCATTGCCAGTTACAGTTTGGTGAGGGAACTGTAACTGGCTAACGGAGCCTCTGCGCAAAGGCAGGCTTTGAGAGCCAGAACGTCTCTCAAGGGAAGGGAGGGGTAGGCAGGTCCTTCTGTCCTCGGTAGGGTACTATTTACGTCCAAATGTTTGGACTCCCGATGGGTGCGTTGTTACTACAGGTCCGATTCACTTTTCTTCTTTGGGAAAATTGATATAGATTATAGAGGCTATGGATTGGCATTTCTTATACATAGAGAAGGGGCAATTGTGAGAATAACGGGACCTGCACACTGGTCATTCAAGACCACAGCTTCAATGCTCAGACCTTCAAGTTCGATCACCTTCACACGGTGTTGCAATGACAGGAACCTTATTATCTAAACTTCTTGAGACCACGGTAGGCATATTGGGAACAACTTGGCTAACGGTTACCATGTTTCAAAGAGATTGGCGGGCAGGTTGAGAAACACCTCCAAGACATAAGAAACTATAGCAGATGATCGAAATCTTGACAAATGCCAAGACACGGTTTCCTTTTGATGTGCACATGGAGACCAAAACTGAGGCTTTTGACTATGACGTCTGCCTCCGAGCTAGTGTCGTTACAATTCGCTGCAGGGCTGCCACTTCTGCATCTCGCTCTTCTAAACGCTTTTTAAGCACTTCCACTTCTATTAGTGATGCTGCCACATCTATTATGCTTCGCCCTTGCCCATCGCCCCCATTCCCAACCCCTTGATCCTTCCTCCCTGTAGAATGTGGCTGCTTGTCAGCATTCCTCGTCATCATCTGAGGACTCTTAGGAGTCCGCGACTGCGGACGATCTCCCAACCTCTCCTCCCTATCTTCTTGAGCCAAACCCTCTCCAGAAGCTCCCCACTGATCCCCTCGTCTTTCCACTTCAGGCACCCCCTCTGCACGCATCCCCTCAACACCAACATCGGCATCCTCCTGCTTAACACTATTCAACGAGGTCCTGCCCTTCTTTCTCCACCGGTCGTTCTGTGCAGTTTCAGCGCCCGTGGGCGACTTTGAAGGCCCGTCTTCACCCTTGCCACCGACACTTTCCTTTCGACGTTTCTTCGCTTTGTGGATGCCATTTCTGATAAGATTGTCACTGCCATTCTCGAGAGTCTCTTTTTTCGGTCTCTTAACCCCTGGGCTAGCATCCTCAGTGGATAGCTTTGCCTCACGCATCAGCTCCTTGACCTGAACACTCTCCACCTTCTCACTGCTCTCACCAGCGTCATTTCCCATTGAGGCTTCCCTCGCTTGTGGTTCTTTGCTCCTCTCCTTTTGTCGTCTCTCTTTGCGATTTTTCTGGCTTGAGCCATTCACCCCCTCAATGAAATCTTCGCCAGTTGTATCCACAGCAGCTGACTTCTTTCCATCAGCAGTTTTCGCTTCCTTCCCAATAGTATAGACTGCTCCTTTTCGCGTATGTACACCGAAAAGTTGCCCATTATGGCATCCCATTTTACGGACATTCACCTCCACGACATTCCCCTGCTTTGATGTAACCTTCACTGTTTTCTGGGGCCTTCCAAGCGAGTCCTGTGGGCCCCAAATTTATACAATTTTGATGCATTAGAAAACCTCTTGGAATTAGTATTTGCGCCATGCCAAAACGAAGTATCCCAAGCTCATTCTAGAAGTACTAAAAGACTCCATACTCTAGCGTAGGCATTGAAAAACTCCCCTCTGTATGATTCCTGTTCTTGAAGTTCATGATTAGTCCAACCGTACTGCAACCTGGCAACTCACGTATGACTCAGAAGTTCGCATGTCTTCCTTGTCTATTGACTAAGACAAGATAGGGTTCCCACATGGCCCCACAGTGGCTTCATAAAACCTTCCTTCTCGCTGCTCTGCAGGAACAATGCAGACGCCAAAACAATTCAACATACTCATGTTCATAAAACCATGTCTGAGTCTACTGCTTGACCTCACCTTGCCTTGAACTCCCCGTAAAGCTTTGAAAGCCATGTTGGCATGTTCCGGATTTTTAAAGATCGCAAATGTTGTTCCGCTCTTGGAGGATTTCCATCCAAACATCTGCACCAGGACAAACTTTCATGGAGAAGTGAGCACATCTTGCATGTATTGCGCGTACACACTAATAGACTTGGCACTGTCTGAACAAATAACTTCTCCTGCCACTTCGCAAAACGATCCTGAGACAATTGAAGACCCCCGATTGTGATGTTTATCTAGGCTAAGGGCCGGTAAAGGACCACCCTAAAAATACAATCAAGGTGCAAGTTCATGATCGTCTAAAAAGCAGGAATTGAGCGCAACCAAAAGGATAACCAAACCCATTGGCTGATCAAGATACTGAGGAGGAAGTAAAAAAGAACATCACCTGCACTTGCACAGGATACTGCGTAGGGAATAGAGCTGCCAGGTCATCAGGGGAAATGCCGGGGGAAATTCGATGGATGAAAAGCTTCGCAAGTTCCGTTTTATCCACCTGCACAAAGCAATAACCCCCAATGTCAAAAAGATTCCATGACCAATCACTTATGGTTTGGAACAGCGAAATCTGCAGATACTGCTAACAGTGTTGCTTGTCAAGTTAGCAATTGCCAAGTGGCAGACAAACAAGTGAAGGAAACCTAAGCTAGATGACTCTCTCGGCAATGTGTACCACACTCCGAACGTAAAATGCGTCATCATGTATGGCTTAGCTTGTCAATCCTGCCTGTGCACATCTTAAAAGCATGCAGGATCTGAAATTTGCCTGACGGTCAGGAGTTGGCAAGGGTGGAGTAGGCCCTTTCTCCATCTCATGGTACACAAGGTGCAACGGAACGAGAGCATCCTCCGCGCTATCATGAACGGCACTTGCCACACGGAAGCCACGTTTAAGAAGAATCTGCAAACCCATCAATTTAGCACAGCAGTGACTGTCAGCTTGAGGTTGACCAGCTCTACTGGCTGCCAACTTCTGCATTTGGTCTATTACTGAACTAAGGAAGACAATCAGAAGTGCTGCACCACCTTAAGAGACCACCACTCAATAAAGTCTGATCGAAATTGTTTCAAGAAGACCCAGACAAACGATGGACTTGTATTTTTACAAACTTCCATACACCTAATCAATACTTGCTCCACTTGCTAAATGCCATGCACAAACGGTCATCTAGACAGAAATTTTCAATAGCATGCTGATAACACATTCCCTCCAGTCAGAAACTAACGTGATGCATTTGCAAAATTTGGCATAGGAGTGGACAGTTGTGGGTCTCATAGACAAGGCATCGCTGTACAGCCAGATCAGGACCTTGATGAGGCTGATGAAGGAAAAGAAAATCTTATAAAGAAAAATGCCGCTGAGTTTGCCTACAGCAAGCCCTTGGTTGCTGTTGCTCATGACTTGAAAGCCACTCACCTTACAGAGATCGCCAAGTGATGGTATAACATTAGGACATCCATCGTACTCAAACAAAAGAGCTGTGTCAATCACTCGGCCATGATCAACCTTTAGTGCTGCTTCCAGCCCCACATAGAGAGAAAACAAATGAACAAAGAAGGCCTTTTATACGAAGTCTGATAAGGTAATCGAATTTACCAGAAAACACAAGCAACAGTATCTTCAAGTTTCTCCATGCTTAACGGGTACAGAAGACTGCCGGCAGTTAAGGGCCAACTACAAGCTCAGCCAGGAAACAAACGTTTGGCTTTCAATTTTGCGCACCTCTTAAATCATGATGAAGGCCATGGCCCACCAGGATTGTGCCAGGTGTCAAAAGCTTCTTTATTGACTCCTGTAAACAGCACAACAGATATCCTACTTCAGAGGAGGTAAAATAAGGTCATCATACGAATGGGTCATTAGTCAGAGATTTTTCTCATCTATTCAGATGACTGAAAGGCACTTCTGTTCGTCTCTGAACACGGCACAACTGCCTACACTTAGGTACTCTTAAAAGTTTGTTTTGAAATAAAAGATTCTATCGTTCATCCTATCTGTTCGTAATTTACCTTACCATCTATCCTTTCACCTTGTGAGCTCCCATCAGAAGCTGCTCTAAAACATATCTTGCAAAATAAATTCAATACTTGCGCATCTCACTCAATTGAAGCTTTGACTCAAAACCTCTCTCCCATCAAATATGATCCTAAGTCAGAACATCTCCATATCCCGGCTGCAAGACCATATCAGATTGTGGAAAGTGTAAGACCTGAGCATCCGTCTGAGTGAAAGTCACGTCTCGAAGCTCCTCCGGTCCTACTCCCGTGATTGCTGCCTTGTAATCCAAGACCGGCAGACTTGGAGCGACAAGTGAATTTAGCACCACCTGCCAACACCTCGTAATGAAGCAACGCAACTCACTAGCTATAAGCTTGCAGTTTTTAGTTTGAAGGAGCAGGAAACCCAAGAATGGGGCAAAGCCCTAACCAGCCGCCGACCTCTCCAACTGCAGCATTCCGGCATTCAATCGCATGCGAACCCTATATCACATACGCTTAACACCAAGCATTTAGTAGTCCTACCCAGTTCACAAGGGCACATCGCTGAAGCATCACTTTCCTATGAATGGATGGGCGTCCCTGTTTGGCAAAATGCTCATCTAGCATTCGTGTCAAAGGACACAATCGACCAAGGCCATAAGAGAGTCAGTTTCTCACCTCACCATCGCGGTCCACCACTGTCACGCGCACAACCTCCTTGACCTGCCCTAAGGATACACACATTTCGCAGTCGAGTCCAAGAAGTCTCTCTGGTTGGGTGGCTCGTTTTGACTTTCCCCTTTTAGTGTACACCCAATCCTGAATAAACCGAAGCCTCTGTCAGAAATGGCAAAGGTTTCCTAACGCGTAGAAGACATGCATAAATGATTATTGGGTATTCTGTCTACAGTAAGGAGGACATTTTTGTGTAGTAACGACAGCAGCAAAAAAAAGCATGAATTCTGGTTTTATTCAACATGTACACAGATTGGCTAATTCAACATCCCATAATTGATGTTCATCGTTCCAGTAAACAAGGTGCTATACCTTGCGATATGATGGGAAGTTGTAAAAACTTTTGAAGTTGACGTGCTGTTTGGTGCGAAGCACCAGCTCCTGTCAATTCAGCAACAAGCCATACACTTCACTAGGAAGCTCACAGAGCAAGACCTCTGATATGCTTTCATTTTACAAATCTCGGCGCTAATAACAGTAAGGCTATATTTGAAGTCGGCAGGAATCTAGTCTATCAGGAACTTGAAACAGGGACCAAAAACGAAAGCAAAGGTAGACAAGGTGATCAAGCAGCTTTGCTCTAAGATATTAGTGTATGAATCTCTTCTGTAAAATATTAGGTAGCCAGGCGATTACAGAAATGTCACACAATCTCACATCTTATACACTATGAGTTCCAATGACAGGAAGGCAGCGGTAGAGCAACTTGTATACGACGAAGGAAGTAGCAGTGAGCAGAGCTTTAGACGAAACGACAAGGCAAGATAGACACACTTGCGGACACTTTGAAGTGCCTCCTTGCATTGGGAGACTCAACTTTAGTTCAGGGGGACAGACCCACACGACAAGAACACAGCATGAGTGCACAAAAACCGCAAACTTTTAAACAGAGCTAACTACGGCTTAACCGACACCCACTACCAACAAGAGTCTGACGAATCATACAAACAAACATCTACTGGAGTTGACACCTGTTCTGGAGTGCGAGCCCACGGGTCAGATTCGTCGAGTTGATCCTTCTCCAACTTCCACGCCTGCCACTTTCGCATGCTCTCCACTAACTGCATAACGAGCCAACCAGTAAACAAAAGGCTGGTTCAAATCTCGTCTACAACATTAGCTGAGTGAAGTGCTAATTCAGGGAGACTCATAGGCCTCCAGGGATTTTGACTTTTGCAGAGGGAATACATGCTCAGACCAGTGCGCTTTATGGACGTGGAAGTTACTAAGGCTGATAGTCATTAACATAGACGACCTAGACAAAGCAAAGAACGCGTGCCATATCAGAATAAACTAATGTGTCGCTGATCCGTTTGATTGCTCAGTTGAATTGTGAATACCATTTTCGTGAATCGTCTTGCTCTTATGTAAGTTCCCGCAATTATACTTTGTCACCTGTACTCAATAAGACCCGATGACCTTCACAATTCCAGATGGTAATTTACTTCTTAACTACAAAACAGCCGCGAGAAAAGGGAAGGGTGGCAATCAAACACAGGCGGCATTGTTGGAACTTGGACGCTTTTCCCAAGTGACCGCATGCGTGTGTTAGAGTTGGGTATGAGATGCAAGAAGCTCAATAGCCTTAGTGGAATACAGTCTAACGTAGTAAAGGTCCGTACTGCAGACATGACTCGATAAGTTGGCACGACAGAAGTCCAAAAACTGTAATTCTTCGATTAGCTTGTTGCCCTTCAAAATGTTCCTGTGGAGTAAGTTGCATTCTGAGTTCTCTAGCAGAACAAACCGCGGCATTGGTCGATGCCTGACCAACTTCCGTAAAATCTTGTCGCTGCAATAGTCCCATACAGTGAATGGACTGCTCAACTGTGTAGACGATGTTGTTATGTAACTGCAAC
The DNA here is from genome assembly GCA_037447605.1 of Zygnema circumcarinatum. Taxonomy (NCBI): domain Eukaryota; kingdom Viridiplantae; phylum Streptophyta; class Zygnematophyceae; order Zygnematales; family Zygnemataceae; genus Zygnema; species Zygnema circumcarinatum. The sequence goes on from CM074805.1 coordinate 4,039,415, forward strand.
AAGAATGTTGTTCACTTCGTTGCACTTTGTTTTTAAACGCACGCTAATTAAATAAAGTTATAAATAAATGGTGCAGAACTTTACCTCTACATCCTTTTCGTTTGTGAGTGAATTAATAAATTCAGCCAAAACGGTCCATGAATGCTTGGCTGGATCGGTTGCAACAGAAGACTTCCCGATTTGGCTCGCCAGAAATTGCGGCCACTGCCCCTTTACTCCCTCGGCATTGTGCCTCTGACATTCCTTGACTATAGTGACCAGGATCTGCACAGCAACAATCCATTTCAAGAGTTGCAGCACATTCGCTTTCAATGGTGGTTTGTTGAGCTTATGGACTTAGAAATAGCTATAAGCCATAAAACAGAATTCTTGCTACGCTACGCTAGGTCCACAGTAAAATCTTGTACAGTATCCAAAACAGCTTACTTTTGCCGTAATTTGACTTTTCTCTCCGAATACACCAAGCGACTAAGGTTCAGCATGCCGATTGATACGTCAAAAAATACGGAAAAAAATAGAAATTTATAGTTATATATGCCTGCACGTCATCCCAATACTTTCAAAAGTGCTAATCCAGCTCTGTGCGGATAAAGAACTGGTGCTGGTTGCAGGAGGTATAGCACAATCATGACGGCTAGTATCGCCACTCACCTCGTGGTCTCCGCTCCCAAACTCTCCGAAAATACTGCTCCTCTTTTCCTCCTTCACGGCCGCCATAGCTCCCACGCAGGTCAACCTTCAGAGTTCAGAGCACCTCAGCACCCGAGCGCCATGGCGGCGGGGGCAGCAGCTTGCTAGTTACTACGCTCGTGCAGCAACGTCTCTATGTCAACGGAAGGTGAAACCTAATATGTTCTAATTTTTCACATTTCTTGTTGAACTAGAAACTGCGAAAATCCAGCTCTAATGAACCGAGTTCTTTGTCACAGTCCAGTTTTACGCATTTGCTACTGCCACGCAACGGGTGTGACATGGAACTTTTTCCTGTGCTTTTAACTACAATATATGCACAGTTGTTGTGTAATTCTCACACAGAATGGCATGTACGGCGCATCTGACGCCGCCGGATTTGCAAGGTGCCCTCCTGATCCTGAAACCGCACTCGGCGGATCGGACGGCGGAGGAGCGGCCGACGGGAAGCTGCCCCGCGTGGATCCTCGACCGTCCGATTCGCTTGCACAAGCAGAACTCGGGGGGAGGTGTTTTCTCTCGGGAACACCCAGCCGTTGGATTCTTTAATCGACCGCTACGATTGAAGCACAGTGGGCGGAAAACTCGCCCCGGTCGACACCTCCCCAAGGGCGAGCCGCGTACTGTACCCAGATCCAGCCACGCAGGTATCGCCGCACCCACTGGCCCTTGTAGCACAAGATAAGTGGGGTTAAACAAAGACTGCTGAGCTAGCTGCAGGTGCTGTACGGCCACACGCGCGTCCGTGCTGAAACTAATGAAGGGTTGGGTTGGTTCTGTGGGTCTGCCTGCAGCATAGAGCCAGGATCCGGGGGATTCAGAGGTACGCGCAGCGGAAGACGTAGGGATCCTGAAGATGTTCCCACCGGCGGCTGGACTCGATGCGCAAAGAGCCCTTCCTTGGGGGCTCTCTTCCCCTGTCCTCTCCTCGGCTAGTCTCTTAGCTAGGCTTCTAGTTATCATCGGTCATTGGGATAAGCGTAGGGCAGATTAGGACAAGATGGCAGCTTTGCATAGTGACAGCAAAGGGAAAAACAGTGCTCAACTTAGATAAAGGTTGCATTTTGGAAACTCACCCCAGCCAGCGGTTGGCTGGGGAATGTCATTACAATGAAATCGTCTTCTCACTGAAATCTTTGTCTAGCTGGGCTGAATGGGACGTCTGAATGCTATCAGCAAGAAGAGCCTTTCTCACTCTCTCTCTCTCTCTATCTATGGCATGGAACTCTCACTCTCTCTCTCTCTCTTACTTAGCATCTGTTGCTGTAACTGAAGAGGAAGGAAAAAGAAGAAAGAAGAACAAGAAGACAAACCACACAGCAAATACAAATACTAAGCCCAGCACTAAAAGACAAAACAGCATCACTGACATCCCATCTACTTAACACTGACAATAGATCTTGAGTCTTAGCAGTGACAGTCTCTGATTGGCCAACTGCCCAC
>CM074805.1:4043560-4057336 GCA_037447605.1 Zygnema circumcarinatum
GCGGCGGAAGTCCACCAACACGGTCACCAACAACTGCAGCACGCCGAAGTAGCGTAGAAGCGAGGCAACGCTGAAGGGCGACGGAAATACGTTGTCGATAAAAGGTAGCCAAGATCGCCGGAGGAGGGCTTCCGGGGCCGTGCATCTCGAAAGAGCGATGGGCGCACTGGCGAAGGAAGGTATCCAAACGGGTGTCCTTGTACACGGACTAGATCAGTACAAAGTGATCTAAAAAAGGTCATGCTGCACGTTTGCAAACCGCTAGCATGGCATTAACTTCTCTTTCGTCAAAATATTTACCGACAAACAACAATTACAGTCTAATCACGTTATAGTGACACTGTTTATAAGAACAGCATGGATATACTGACTTTTTTTCCGGGAACGGAATTGCACCACTGCAGATCCTGCGCCAGTAGTGACGCCATTACGGATATAATGACGTTGAAAAACCCTGATTGTTACTATATATTCAAAATGTCGATATTATCCACCCACGTATTGGAATATGCGTTACAAATATATTACGACCGTACATATTATCGACGAATATCGTCAGATATCGACTTGACCGTACATATCAACTTGTCCGTACACATGCTCACTAGGATTCGTACACACCTACCCACGTGACGACTGCCCAAAAAGTACAATGTACGGTATCAACGTAATACGGATATACCGCAAAAAACATATGTAATAACATTGTTACTATAAATGTGAAATGACAAACGGGTCATTACCGATATAGTGACACAAATGTGTGGGGACCGACACAGTCACTATAACGTGATTAGACTGTAGCCTATTAGGGGGAGTCAGACCTTGACCATCGCCAAATCAATTTCGTAAGCCTGTCGGGCGAATAAAGCATTGGCTAGGTACGCATTTCAGTACGGCTGGGCTCGGCGGAGCCGCGGATCCTGACCCGGAATTCGTACACGAAAGAAGTAACTTTTATTCGAAGCAATTCGGGAATTTCGTAAGCGATGGTCAAGGTCTGACTCCCCCTATTAGCTGTAGGAAATTGTAAGAATATGATGTATGCCATAGGTCGCTGCCATGTTCGATCACCATTGGATGCACATGCTAACTTTCTACACGTTGCCCGAACGGAATTACCGAGTGTTGACCTACGACTGTGGCCATTTCCACAAGATGACCGCCAAGCGAGCAACACCAGGGCTACTGGTCAGTTTAGTTACCATACATCATGGCAAGTTTCAAGTTAGTTAACTAAAGTAGTTAGCAGTTTGTACTTGAGAGTGGACTTCATTCGTGACCGGGAGTCACAAGCTCACACGGAATTGGCCTTTCACCTTCGCAGTTGCTTCTAGGGAATGCTTCAAGCGTTCTTGAGCCTAGGCGTAGCTTTCCGCTCCCTAGCTTTTTTCTTTTGCCCTTGGGTCCTTTGCGCCCAGTTCCTCGTGGTTCCCCACGATGTTTTTGTCCATATACATTTGATGGCATCATCGCCATCGTGAGATTTATGCCACATCCTTTTTCCACGGAATTTCTTGCATATACAAAAAGGGGAAAGATGTGGCATTGACCTCACGATGGCCATGCCATCAAATGTACATGGACAAAATCATGAACTGCAAGGGGTTTCAGATTGAACTCTCCCGTCATAAAAAAATTCAAGTTTGTTCGCTACGGGTTCTTGCGGATTAATACAGTCCAGAGTCAGAATCGGTAGAGTGCATATTCTGATTTCATATTGTGAGTCTGAAACCCCCCAGGGTTCCATTACGCCGCGCAGGCTGTCTCGGAGGTACGTCTGCTTTCGCGAAAGGCCTTTCACGGCTGCCCCTCTCAGTAGAATGGCGTCTACTTCATGCTTGAACAGAGTCATGCATTCTTCAGTCTGCACATTTCAGCAGTTCTTTCCTTGTCAACGGGACTATCATGCTGATGGACGCTTGAGAAAGTTACCTAGAGTTAGAGTAGAGGTAGAAAACGAAGAGAGTCACAGACTTCATATCCGGTGCGCTCAGGAAGAAAATGGAAGAAAGGGGAGACTAGAGGGGGCAACAAGCGGGAGAAGGGAGTGTCTTCTTGCCACTGGACTTTCAGCGTCCATGGCGGCGTACAGTATAGTGCTTCCTGCTTCAGGAGAAGAAGAGGTCGTTTCTGCGCAGTGGTGAGTTGGTCTATTATGCGGTGCTTCAAGCACTCCTGAATTCCCCTTCTGTTCATTCATCGAACAGATGCAATGCGAACTTTACTGTTCAATGTGGTACACACACGCACACACACACACACACACACATGTTTTGGTTTTCGCCACGTTCTCTGCCCGACATTTTTCTCATTTTCGTGACACTCACAGTGCTGCCATCTTCAAACAGCATGCACCTCCGAGATTCTAATCATTGCCTAAAGTAGCCGTTACATTATAGTGTTAGCATTGTTGGATGAACTAATCCGCATTTTGTTAGTTTTTTTAGGGTGGCGACCCTTGAATAATGCGCTGCTTGAATATGCTTATCTCAAAGTGCACGGCTGAATATATTTGCATCCAGTGAGTGAGAACGGCACGTCATAAACCCTACCTGTTGTAGGTTTATGGCTTTTTGGATTTTCCTGGATAGAAGGTACTTAGTCTGGTCGACGATTTTTTTTTTTTGCATCTCCTCCTTATTATCCTGAAGCACTTATGTAGAGCTAGTAGTCATCTTATGCGTCTTCAATGTTCACTAGCAGGTGATACTAGTATCACTGGCTACGTTTGGAACTTGACGACGAATCGTAGCACACAAAGGAAAAGAAGACTTCGCCTTTCTTTGCCGATTGTTTTGACTAGCTTGAGGTTTCTCATCGTGTTATGGTTTTGTGTTCACAATGTTCCTTTAAACTAAACCATCAAGCATTAAATCAAGCTATTGGTGAAATAAAAGCATGCATGGTAGTCGGCCCGAATTTCATGTTGATGCCCATTGAATTCCTCAAATATTGTTTATAATCTAATTCTGGACGATCGTTGAGTTGATCCTTATGCTTGCTAAGGTCAAGGATCCCAATCAGCCCTGAGCATTCTGCAGATTTTCAAGCAGGCAAAGCTTCTTTTGTCGAATATGTGGCAAGCATATACGAAGGATTTAGACTTGAAGCGTGATTGTTCACCTCGTGTCTGCAGCTTTCCTATTGGACGTGAACCTGTGGACTTAGCAGAATCCGAACTGTTAGCTTCAAATGTCCCAGTTCTCCCTCCAGAAGTCTGCAGTTGGGAGCGATTCCGAGGTGATGGATTTGCACTGAGAGTCCCGCCAGGGTTTGAGGATATCATGCCAGAACCTGAGGTAAGCACTTTCTTGGAGTTGTCGTTTTAGAGCTTTCCTGGACGGAAAAAGGCGCAGTTTTCTGCTATTGACAACCTAATTTAGGTTCTGAGTCAAGGTTGTCATGCTCGTCCCATTGCAATATGTTTGTTCCATCTGGAAATCTAGTTTGGAAGGAGCATATTGTAGTTATGCAGGAAGCGGAAACCACACACCACTGCTATCCCACACCTATTGCAGAAGTTGTTGTCTTGAATCTTGTGTACCAACTCCATTCTTTAGTCTTGAGAGTTGTTTTACTTTTTGCATTTGCAGCCTGACGACCAACCAAAGTCCACTCTATCAGATGGCCGGTCGAAGAGTCCATTTGTGGCGCGATTTGCTTCGCCTGGCAGGTTGGCAGGAATGGATGCTATTGGCCTTTCATTGGGTGAAGTTTTTTTGAAACTTTTGAAAGCTGGATGCTTTGCGGAAGAGAAGAGGAAGGAAATGTTGTCCTGATGAGAGTTGAAATTCTTTTTCTTCTGTTCAAATTTTTTTTTTCTTGCAAATGGAAATCCACGTGTAGGATGTGTGCTGGATGCATCTTTGGTTACACTTCCTTTTGAGTGCTTCGATATTGTTGTGATAACATGCTACAATGGAAAGTGGGTAAGATTTCCTAGAGTTCAAAGTGAAGTTAAGCACATTAAATGGCGGGTGGCCTGGCAGAGATGCAGGAAGGAGGTCCTCAGCGTAGTGGTGCGACTAACAACAAGCCTTAAGCTATCCTTCTTTGAGGTGTGAATCCAGTGAGACGCTTCAGATTGGACTCAAATTACTCTTTTCATAGCCAGAACTTTACGAGTTTATGGGGAAAGGCCGCATAGAAGCCTCGTAATGAATCGGAGGAATTGTTCTAGACACCACTGGTCCTCGGCCTCCTTGATCCTCCATGGCTCTGCTGTGTATTTTTTCTTGTGATCTGTTTTCTATTCTGCAAAAAATAGGAGCATGACACGTAAAGGGGCCAAGAGCGAGTTAAGGATATGTGTTTTGTGTGCTTCATTTATCGCAGGTGAAGGACGTCACAGATCTCGGCTCAATATCAGAGGCTGCCAAATTCTTGGTGCCTCGTAAGGTTTCTTCCATCTGGGGGCTCTTGTAGCTGCAGCTTTTGCATTTTTCGCCCCCTGATATACAAAATGCTGCAATGTCAATATGTGTGGCCACAATAGTGCCGTTTACAGTAGTGCCTAGTTTTTTCATCAGATTATGCAAACAGTTACAGTTTGGCTGGGGTGACAATCCTGTCAGAGGAGGAGCCCTTCCCACCCCTTTCTCCTCCTCTCCTGTAATGAATTGATGACGTCGGAAAGATTGCTTTGGAAACATACCCCCTTGACTAAACATTACCTTCTTATCGTATCTCAGTTGACCAAGTGGAACTCAAGGCTAGGTCTTGCATCCCTTGATTATCTGCAGCGTCTTGAAGTTGCTGACAAGAAACCATGCTCGTTAACAGCTGGAGCGAGGCTTCTCGCCACACGGGAATATTCAGCCACTCCGGCGCGAGTGTCCAGGTGAACTCATTCATCTCTTGGCACTGGTAACGGTGCTTCCTGATTCTGAACTTGGCGCAGAGTTGTCCAAGCGTACAGCCTCCATGATCATGGCTGAAACTTGGCTATTGTCAAGGGCAAAGTGGCTGCTGGTTTTGGCTTGTTGTGTCTCCTTCAAGAACGTTCAAAGTGCCTTGAACGGATCGTCAGGCGACGCTTCTGAACTGTCGGTCCACCTTGTCTGCAGGACGTACTACCTATACGAGTTTATTGCACAGGGAAAGCACGTGGTTATGGGGGCTGCAGTCGCCAAAGGCCAGGTAAGTCTGAGTCTGTGCTTTTGAATGATAGTGCACAAGTGTAACGGAATGCCCTCTATTCCAAGACGTTGCGCTTATGAATTGTTTTGTTGTTCCCGGAATATGGCCACTTTGCCTACCTAAAGGATGGGAAAGATTAGCACATGGAGGGGAAGGCCCTGTACTGAAGCTTCCTGTCATTGTGCTATAGGTGTATGTGGTGGGCGCTGCCACGGATGATGACCAGTGGAGGGTTGCAGCAGGACGGCTGCGGGCGGCTGTGAAGTCCTTCTCACTTGTCATCTGAGCTTCTTTGGAGGTCCCGGTCCAGGGGGATTTGGCACCCATCGTTTGGCTCAAGTTCTAAAGTTTACGAGGCAAGGATTGGGGAGCCCTCTGATGTGAAGCAAGTTGCAGCTTTTAGATTTTAGACTTTTAGGTTTTCTGTCTATTGGCACACAGTCGTCAGTGGTCGAAAATGGCTTGTGGCTCAGCTTTGGTTAAGTAACACTTTTAGCATGAATAGGAGGCACCGTTCTCATGCGGACTTGCAACTTGCTTCACTCCTATTTTATTATTTTGAGAATATCAAATCCTTCCTCGTTGAAGTGTGATGTCCTCTGGTGTTGAGCTGAAAAAAGTGACAATCGTTCTAAAGTGAAGCGAACAAAGGTAAGCAAAAAGCAAAGGACACAAGAGCACATTGTTACGGCGCTTTCAAGAGAAGAAAGGATCCTGTGACATAGTTTCCATTAAGACGTATCGCAGCGCTTCAAGGAGCATTTTAACGATCATGTATCGTATCTCCAATATCGTCATATCGACATCGCGATGTTGCAAGAACAAAATATCGTAAGAAAATACCGTATCGCGATTTGGACTAGCCCGACCCCCGCGGTGAGGGAGGGCTTACAAAGATCGGGTGCCCCGTCAGAAATCCGAAATTTGAACATGTAACGGGACTGGTCACATGGAGTCTTGAACATTCAAATTTTGCAGCCTCCAACGGCAGGGAGGGAAGGGCGCGGTTTGCGGCAGGCGGGAGGAGCAGAAGCAGACGCAGAAGCAGGCGCAGGCTATGGCGGACATGGCGGACATAGCGGACATGGCGGACATGGAAGCGGCTAAGGGACCCCTGGAAAGTAAACTTCATAGCAGTTTCGACAGCATGGTTGAAAAAGTGGCCAAGGCAGGGGATAACAAGGTAAAGTAGGCAGATCCGGGGCCGGGAGTTGCAGGTGGATTGCTTCTACAGAGTCCTGAGTTCCCTCGTTTCTGGAGGTTTCTCTTGCTTGTTTTATTTTAGTAAATTTTGGTTTTTCTCACCATTTTAGGACTTGGGTAATGAGTTTAAATCCCTTCTGGTCAATCGGACAGTTGATTGCCGGTTTTTTGTAGAATCTCAGCATTTCGAAATCACCGCTGACGACTGTATGATTGGGGCTCTTGGAAGCTGGCTGCAGTTTATGACTTGCTTTTCTGCTCACACGCCGGAGGAGCAGACTGAAGCTTACCGCGTCCTCAATGAGGTGTGTGCTGACTCGAGGGCAGTTCAGAAATGTTCTACGCAAACAAGTCAGTTTGAACTTGTTGAAAGAGAAAGGCCGTTCGGATGGTGATCAGGCACAGGGAAACGACACTCCCTGTTGGACTGGGAAACACTGTTTATTCGTCTCCCATTGCTAGGCAAGCAAATGTCGGTGGAGGCAGCTATTGAAGGCTCTTTATCTTGAAAGGGAGGAGTTGTAAATTCTAGATGCCTTATTTCCCATTCGGATTCTCATAATAGCTGTATAGATTCCTGCTTGTAGATTCTTTAGCGGTATCAGCGGACATGATTCAGCGCTTTTTTTCAATTGAGAGAATCCATACTACATTGCATGGGAAGCACTGGTTGAGACAACAGTCCAGGCCTTGTTCCTGGACAAGTACCTGAAGAGTGGGATAAGCTGGGTTTCGTTTGTACAGATGGCACGGACATTCGTTGACGTTGTGAAGGTACGTCGACATGTCCTTAGGATAGCTCACATTTGTTGCTAGGTAGTTGTCAGATCTGTAGCTGCATTTTACCAGACAATGACTCAATCTTGGTTGACAATTTCTCAACCAGTTCCTCCCTCACAGGATTGAAATCGCATTGCCTTTGCAGGAGGAGTTTCGGGCACATTGTATTGAAAAGGAGGTGAGCTTGTGCACATGATGCTCCGTTTCCGGCTTAATCACCTAATGGTGGTGGCCCATTTTGGCAATCTGAAAATGTTTTACGTCTGGAGGCACGAGGAAGTTGCAAATGGGTTCAAACGTCAGTAGGGATTCCCAAGTATTGCAAACTTGCTTGGCCCTGTTGATCAGGGCTTCTATGGAAGATTTTCCCTTAATAATGCGATGCTGTTTCCGTTTTAACAGGTAACGAAGGCTTTGGACAAATTTTCCTGGCTTTGCGAACTTCAGGGAGTGGAATCGAGTAATGGCAAGCTGGTTGCCTCAAGGTTCCTCCTCGCCTCTCTTTAACCACCGCACCTGCAGGGGACTATTAAGTTTGGCCCGCAAGCTCCACGCAAAATGAAATGTTCGGCATCTTGCCTCACTGTACTGGTCACCGTCTCCTTTGAGCTCGTTTGCAATGCTCAAGGTCTTAGCATTACATGTAGCTTCTACACTGTGACCGAGGATATTGCTACCATTTAGCTTTGCAGTAGTTTCTTTAAGTTATTTGCAACAAATTGCTGATGCATTTCTACAGGTTTCTAAACTTTTCAACACAATCTGTTTTCACGGTGATTGACATCGCATGCAGGCCTGCCCCTGGTATCGTGCAACCTGAAAAGTTAGCTGCGGAGCAGAGGATAGAAGCAATGAGGGCAGAAGTGGAATATTTGCGTAAGCTTGTGCTAGAGGTGGGACTTTTCAACAAGTATATGTGCGCATGATTGTCCTTAAGAAACGGAAGTATTGCCATAAGATTCCCTTCGCTTGAAAGTTGTTATAAGGGAAATGCTGATCTCGGTGATGCTTCGATACGGCGTACTCATGTGAGCAATACATTGAACTGTCTCGTAAGTTGAATACTTGGAAAAGTTGTAACGTTGCAACAACTTGTACTTGCAGGTGGAGGCAAAGAAGGGTGCTATCCAAGCTCAGTTGGCCCAGAAGAAGGCTGATGCGGAGGAAGTGTTGAGTATACTTTCCGGTTCGAGTGAGAACGCTGGACAGGTAAGGACGAGAGACTCTCATGGGCTTACGATCTCAACAGCAGCTCTTTAAAAAAGAAGATATATCAGGCCTTTCATGTGGCTCAGACGTCAGCATACGCATCGCATCATGACTGGCAGTGAATGGCTGACTGATGGTTTAAGAAAAACGTCTGTAACAATAGCTTCTTTTTATATCGGCCTATATTCTTTGTCCAAACAAATGTATGGGTTTTGGAGAACTTCTGATCGTTCGTGCTATCACAATGCTTATGAGCCTTACTTCTTTTCTAGTGTGTATTTTGACTTTTTCTGCAGCAATCGGGGTCTCTTTGCTGGGCCTTTCGGAGGCGCATTCAACCACAGCACCAAGAGAATCCCCAATTCCCGGTCTCACTGCAATCTCCGATATGAGAGACCTCAACAAAGTTTGGCGCGCAGTGGAAAACGTGTCCGGCGAAACCAGCAGCTTCTGGTGCAAGGTCGAGCAATAAAAGGATTGTGCTTCTCACAAGCACCTTGCAGGTCACCTATTGGAGCACAAGTCTGGGGGGAACCATCCTATTTTCACCCATTTCATATCGCGGAACACAATCACGCAATCAGGCATGGGCTTCGAAGTTTGCTCTCCCAGCAATCTGCACTTCATCTGCATTCCTCCAATATTCCGCGGGTGAGGTGTGAGAGCTGGTCTCATATCAGCAGCAAGACTCGATGTATGACGAGGCACAGGGATGGAGCATGCTCAGTGAGTTTGCTGCTTTGAGGAGTCCGTGCTCAGCCGGACACAGCTACTGTCCGGCCATCCTCCTCCGGCATCTGTCCGACAAGTGGAGAAAAATGCCTCTCTGCGCTATTTTATGTTGTCTGTGAAACTTATTGCTCTGGGCTATAGAATGTGTTCTGCCGAAGGGAACATAAGTACATTAGGGGAGTAGAGGCCTTTTGCATGGCAGGCCGGGATTGAACCAGTGGCACTGAAGCTTCGCATCTTCTGTGCAAGCTGTATACTATCGTCTAGCAAGTACTTCTTTGACGTAGTTTTTGGTTTCATCCCTTTTCCAGCTTGTTTGCGCTTATTATTTTCTTTTTTACCTTTCTTTCTTACTTTGTATCTACGGAATCTTCACTGCATGGTGTGTCGCACCACGTCTGCACATCCTGTACTGTATGTCTTTGCCACGCAGGGAGTTACTGTTCCAGTTCCAGTTCATGTAGAAGTGGTCAACAAAAACAAGACGAACTGAACTGAACTGCGGAGTGTCATATGCTCTTATGTCAGGGCAAACACGAGTCTGGTTTGAAGAAGGTGGAGAGACCCATCCGAGGCAGGTTTCAACAGTCCTAAAAATCAGGAAGAGCTGATGGCGGTACTGTAACATGCAATGCCCTTTCTGGTCAACGAATTCACAGTAAGGCGGACAGGCAAGGGCATATGACCGGGTTCATTACCATCCAGACCAAGGATGCCATGCTCGTCCAACGACCCATTCTGCAGCCGGAGCCACATGCTTTGACGCGCTTATGTACTAACAGATTCAATTCTACAAAAAAAAGAGGAGCTCAGACAAGTGCTGAGGCAGGTGGACCAGTCGGGGCCTTCCCAGTTTCACAATTGGAGTTGTCCACGCCGTCAACTTGAAGATAGACACTTGAAACCTGCCTATCATTGGCTCGGCATGACTTTTTCAAAGCCAGAGAGTGCCAGCCAAACCACCTCTTCCGACCGCAAAGCCTAATATTGACTCCAGAGAGGGACATTCATGTGCCCCTGCATTTGACTGAGGGGCAAATGCCAGTATATGGTCACAACCTGTCCGCAACTTGTAGACCCAAAAACGTGGACGAGAAGAGAGACAAAAGGAGAGAGGAGACCTAACGCTCAATGACAGGTCGGCCCTAATCACTTTAGAAGCCAATCAACGCAGACATTTCCTCTGTGACCTCTGCAGGGCCGACTGTACAACGAATTGGATTCACTAAATGTCAATTAAAATTCGGAAAATCAACACATCCAGCACCTAAAGGGTTCTGCGTTCTCAGTTTTAAGTGTCCCAAGCTGCCAGCTGCAAAAGAGATCCTTCTGAATCATCAAAACCTCAATCATATTTAGGGAAGTTGGCTTCGAAGCCGCCATACATACTCCTCGTCCTGACAATCAGTGCTTGGTATTCGCCCCTTTTCCATGCGCCACTGCTGCAGGATTATGCACGAGGAGGCCTTTGGTTGACATAGGGCTGCACGCAGGAAACACATACCAGAAAACAATAAGCTTACTATCACCATAGCGTTGTTGACTCACATAAACAGGTAAGGTAAAGGTAAAAACAGAGGAGGTAGCAGTGAGAGTGAGAACCCAAAGAAGACCATCCAAAGACTCCTGCAGACCTTAAAATCAACCACTCCCCATCCTCAACACCCTACCATCGGAATCTCCCTCACCTGCCCATAAACCTCCGAGTTGTGCATCCAACCCCTCGAACCATCTCCCCCTCCCACAACGCTCTCTCCACCCTGACTCTGCCCCGGCTGAAACTTCCCCACCAACATGTTCGATATGGCGGCCGCTAAAGCCTGCTTGAACTGCGGGTCACTTGTTATAGCTTGAGTCGCAGCTTCTACAACTTCAGGAGGCGGAGCAGCAGGGCCAATAGCAGGGCCCCCAGGACGCCTAAGTCCTGAAGAGGGAGGGGTGGGAGAGGCTACGGGAGGAGGAGGAGGGGGAGAGCGTGCTGCTTGCAGGGCATCTGCCATTTCAGCCACGGGGTTTCGCCTCTTTGGTATGAAAATGACCGGCCCTTCATCAGCAGGAGACACTGCTTGAGTTGAAGAAGCATATCCCTGATAGGTTTGGGGAGGGTGAGCCTCCATTGGTAGGGCTGACGGCTGCAGATTGGGCTGGGAAGCCATGGAAGGAGGGGGGAGAGAAGAGGTGAAGATTGTGCTCCGACTTCCCCCGGGTGTGAACGCATTGGAGGGGCTACGGGTAGGGGTGGTGCTACCACCTGGTTGGTCTCCCGCAGCTCCCACGATTTCGGGAGGGGGGGGGTAGACCTGAGGGTGGGGACGGCTGGTAGGAGTCCCTCTCTGGGGGGTAGCGGCACCTTGGGAGCAGACATAGTCTTCATTCCCGGAGGCAGCACCTCCGAGAAGGTGGGAGAGAGGGTGGGCTACTCCTCCTCCCGACAGAGTGAGACCCAATTGGGTGATTTGAGAGGAAGAGAGAGAACGCAGGTCGATAGGGAGAGCGGTAGAATTTCCACCCGGGGTGCTTAAGGGGCTGTGGGAGGGCGGAGGGGCAGTGGTATTGGAAGGGGGGAGGGAGGAGAGCAAGGTGGGAAGGGGAGGGTATTCCTGGTGAGACTGGGAGACGGGGGAGACAAGCAAGGGAGATGAGGAAGCAGACCCTGCAGTGTGCATGTAAGCTCCGGGAGATGTGAGAGAGGCGATGGCCGCAGCTGCGGGAGAGAGAGAGTGGTTATGGCGGCCCTCATATGTGACGAGAAGGTAGGACATGTCGTTAGGACAGCGCTGCACCTGCGAGGAGGGCATCCATAGGGGGAGGGAGAGAGGGTTAGGGTTTGCTAAACTTTAGGGGTTCAGGTCTGAGGCCTTTATCTCTCTCTCACTCTCTTTCTCTCTCTCTCTCTCTCTCTCTCTCTCTCTCTCTCTCTCTCTCTCTCTCTCTCTCTCTCTCTCTCTCTCTCTCTCGCTGTCCCACCTGCTTGCGAACAGGGCAGCCTGCTGCTACAGTGCAGCGGTAGTATGCCCGAGGGCAGGGATTCCCTTTGGCAATTTTTTGGCCGTACTTTCTCCACTGGCAACCATCATTGATCTGCCCCCCCCCCCCCATCCATCCACGGAACGAAGTCAAAGTCAATTCAAGTAAAGTCAAGTCAAACACATCCGATCCTACCCACGAGTACAGAATGAAGATAGACAACCCACACATCTTCCCCATACTCGCAATCAAACCAAAGATGTCGTTTTGTCCCAGAAAACTTGAAGGAAAACAAAAAACATGAAAAAAAAAAAAAAAAAAAAAAACATGAAAACATGAAGGAACAATGCCAAGGGGATAGATAGATAGGTCCACAGCTCACCGTTGGCCCGTCCGATCTTGCCTTCACTGCAACACGGGTTGCTTTCCGGGCAGCTGCTGCACTCTCACTCCCACTTTTGGGAGTCTTACTCGGAGGATACTGTGCTACCTTTTGCCGTTTCTCTGCCCGTCCTTCCTTCTCCCCTCCCTCCTCCTCCTCCCTCCCCTCATTCACATCGCCATAGCCCTCATCTGCTCTCAGAATGAGGGCCTGCCGCATCTTCCTCTCCTCTCCTTCTCGAGCTGTTCCCTGAAACTGGCTATCCATGTCAGTATGTCGAGCCGTCTCCTCGTCCTGATGCATCATGTGTTCATCCTCATGATGAAACTCCGCATCAGCTTCATCCTCTCTCGCTAAGGCAGCCGTCTCATTTCTCACCCTCCCCTTCTCCTCCTTCCTCTCCCCAGTTTCTCCCACCCTCATCCTGTCGTTGTTCCTCTCCCTCTCCCACGACTGCAGCATCTCATCCTTGTCACCGCTTCCGCTCCTCCCGAAGCCCTCCCTCTCTCTCTCCTCCTCCCTCCGTTCCTCCCCTTGGTATCCGGTTACCGTTTTCTGCCCCTCTCCCATCCTGCCCCCTCTCTCTGCAGCCCTAATCGCCCCCTCTTCCTCCTTTTTCCGCCCCCCTTTACTCCCTCCCTCACTCTGCGATGTTAGAGTCGGCGACCTTCTCGTCATACGCAGCCGATTCGGATCATCCAATGGGCTGTTGGGGGCGGAGGGAGCAACTGAAGGGGGGGTTGAGCTTTCAGGAGAATCCAACAGAGCAGGTGAATCCACCATAGGAGAAGATGAGGTATTTTGCCGCATTGGAGGGGCAGACAATGGCTCCCTCGGGGAGAAGGAGGAGGGCCCATCTTGAAGCCCTCCATGGAAAGAAGGGGAGGGAGGGAAGGCCCCCGAGATAGCAGCGGACCACGATTGTGGAGGGAAGGGAGCAGCCTGTACAGCAAGCACAAGCACAAGCACACAGCGCAACCATCAAATGAATGGAAACGAATGCGAATGTCCTCTGCGTAGGAAGTCAGTTGTTCGGAGACAAATGAAGGAGGAGGCGAGAGGGGATCCCCTTCCAGCTGTTTGGTAACATTAAACATTTAAAAGTTTAAAGATTTAAACATTTAAACAGATAAACATTTAAACATTTAAATATTTGCAGGGAAGCAGCGGGAGGGGTGGGAGAGGGAGGGGGGGCCCTAACCTCCATGGGGGGGGAGGGGGCGGGCGGGCGGTGCAGTGCCCCGAGGGCCGCGAGCACACCGCGGAGCTGCTCGCCCTCCCGCCGGAGCCGCCCCGCCTCCTCAAGGGCAGCGGCAAGCTGGCCAGGGCAACAGTGTACGGACACGAGTGAGGGAGGGGAG
>CM074805.1:4057346-4114846 GCA_037447605.1 Zygnema circumcarinatum
GGACGGGAGGGAGGGGGAGGGAGGGGAGGGAGGGGAGGGAGGGGAGGGGAGGGAAGGGAGGGAGGAGAGGGAGGGCAGGGAGGGGAGGGAGGGAGGGAGGGAAATGAAACATCGTCCTGCTAGGGACAGATTTAAGTGCCACCATTGGGAAGTGTCGTTTCTGAGCATAGCATGGGTAGCTCACCTGCTTCCGCAGGCTGCATACTAAGGGGCTTTCCTCCTCCTCACTCCCAAAGGGTAGCGCGGTTCCCTGTGAAGGAGCAGGTAGGGCTCGAAATCTGGGCATCCCCGGGGAGTCTCCGGAGAGAGCGAGACCAGCCCATGGCTGCGGCAAGGAAGGAGAGTTCAGGGGGAGGCCACGTTGCAGCAAGGAATAGGCAGGATAGGGAAGGAGAGAAGGAGAGAGGAGGGAGGTAGAGGGGATAACAGGGAGACCCATAGGAAGTTCTATGGGTTTGCTGCCAGTCGGCGTTTCATCCAACAATTAGAAAAACTTAAATAGTCGGTGGCAGGGATAGGTTTTTTTCTACATTGTGAAGTTCCCATAAGGGATTCCCTATAAACTGTATAGAGAAGGAATGTCGCTAACAGAGGAAACACTACGACAACAACTTCTCCACTGTACAGAGCAGCAAACGCTGCAAAATCTAGCTCATTTGAACCTATCTCCACTCTCACAACTGCTTTCCTTGCGGCAAAAAAGACGCAATATCGCGTGGCATGTCTACGCCTTCACAGGGCCAAACAGCTGTGAGTGTGTGCACGTTTCGACGGAGCTAAGTGACCAGATAAACATCACAGAAACCCGTTCTTCTTATTTCTAAATTTCAGGGCAATAGCTGGGCTCCTATCTTGCTCCTTTTAAAGCTTAAAAAAAAAAAAAAAAAAAAAAGAGACAGCGCATGAGTGTGCAGAAATGCACATAAAAATTACAGCCAAAACTTGCATACAAATAATTACGCTGCTTCTGAACATGGAATACCATAAGATGCCCCACCTGCATGCCCCGCCCTTCATTCCGCCTGCTCATCTCCTCTGCTGCTTTGAGCAGCGCGCCTCCAGGACTTCCAAGACCACCACTAACCTTCACTCTCGCTACCCCTTTCGCTCCCTCACTCCCTTCCTTCCACCTTTCACTCATCCATCTCTCCTGCCCCTCCCACCCTTGCCTTCCCTCTTCGACACGATTTTCACCCTTCACTTTAAGTTCCTGAGCAGCTGCTCCTCCCGAAGCTTGCTCCAACTTCACCCTTCCCTTACCATCGGCAGTGACCCTCTCTTTCTCACTTTCTCCTCTCACATCATATGCACTACTCCCTCCCGTCTTCCGATCCCCTCTCCTCTCCTCCACAGAGAACTGCTGCGTTCTCCGATAGCCGTCCCTCCCTTCCTGCATTCCCCTATCGCTACCTCTCTCCCTCCCATCTAGCTCCTCTCTCTTCCTCTTCTCTCCCTCTTCCCTCCCCTCTAACCCTCCAAATGCCAAGCTCAGCCCCCTTGACATGTCTCGTTTGTCTCCTCCCTCTACCGCACCGCTCTCATCCAGCCCCTCCTTATGAGCCCCTCCCTCGGCCCTCACAGACACTTCAAAAAAATTAATAACCTCCTTTCCACCTCCAGAATGCAGATATGCTCCTCCGTTGTACTTCTCTGCTTTCCCAGCATCCTCCCTCCCTCTCCTTTCCTCTCCTCTCTCGTCTCTCTCCCCTCGGTCCACCACTCCCTCCCTCCTCTCCTCATCTAAGCTGCGCAGCTGGCCACGCCTCTCAAACCCCCTCTTCGCGTCAATGTTCGACATCAATGAGAACCCCAAAAACGGCCCTTCCCCTTCCCCTTCCCTTTCCCCTGATCCACCTCCCGCCCCTCCCGCTCCAGCTCCTCCTCGCCCCCCGGCGTAGGCCTCTCCCTCCCTTTCCCCCACACTATCTTGGTTCCTCACCCCCCCGCTCTCCTCCTCCCCTCTCCCCAGCTCCCCCCCCCCTTCCCTCCCCAACTCCGTCAACCCCTCCTCCTCCATCTCCCCGCCCCTTTGCTGCCTCCCCGAGCCCCCCTTCCTTGCCACGCCAATGGGGCCGAAGCAGGGCGTGGGATCGAACACGGGACCTCCCCATGTGCGCGCGCCGCCCCGCCGGTCCCCTCCCAGCTCCACGCTCACGCTCAGCGCCTCCGCCTGCCGGCCCCCCCCCTCCATCGCGAGGCGAGCCCACTCGAGGAGAGCCGCGGGAGCAGGAAGGGAGGAAAGGAGAAGAGAGGGAGGGAGGGTGGGAAGGAGGGAGAGAGGGAGAGAGGGAGGGAGGGAGAGAGGGGAGGGGAGGGGAGGGAGGGAAGGAGGGCGAGGGAGACAGGGAGAGAGGGAGGGAGAGAGGGAGGGAGGGTCGTCGGCGCTGACCGGAAGGTACTACTCCATCGCCGTACGGTACGGCGCCAGGTCCGCCTTGCGCTGGATATGTACGGTTTGACCACCTCTGGTCAAATGGGTGGGGCTGCCGTACGGTACGGCTGGCCCTACGGACTTCCGGGGCGGGCTGGCAGCTTTCGGGCAAAGGGAGGGAGGGAACATTTTCTCCGGGCAGCGGGCGGACCCCGCTGGAAATAAAAATCAATTTTATCGAGGGACAAAGTGGCGTCAGCAACCGCAGTTGACGTCAATAATTCGTTCCTGCGAACCAACGGGTTTTGTCTTTTTTTCTTTTTGTCCGTGAGCAGTCATGATGATGTGAAGCGCCGTTGTCGTATGCGCGTGAACGCCCCTTATTGAGGCGCCGTAAAGCGCCCGTTTTTCTCGCGTGGCGCTTCCGAAGCGGCCGCGCGAGTTTTGTGTCCTGACGCAAAAGGACAACCATACCGTACGGTACCAAGCGCCGCCGACAGGTGCCAGCGCCCGAAAACGTTACGTCGTCCAGCTGGAAAAATTACTCCCTCCAGATCGTCACTTTTTCCCTGCCCGTTATCGTACGGACGTCAGTACGGCCCGAATCTGTCCGTATGGCTCCGGGCGGCGGCGAGCGCCGCGTCCTCCGCCTCCAGCAGGCGCCACGTCGCGCTCGGCCTCGGGCCGTCCGCGGAAGTTCTTTGACCGCGCCAGCTCACCGCCCCGCTTTGGCTTGGGCGGTTTTTGGATTTATCTGCCGTCACCGTACGGCGATCCACGCACATGCGCCGCCGCCTGCCGCCGGGGCCGATCGCTAACCGCCGGCGGCGGGCGGGCGTGCCGCCCGGGGATGGGCCCGGTCCCCACGCGGCCGTACGGCGGGCTGGCGGGCGGGCGCGCGGGTCGCTGACCGGTCCCGCGAATTTCAGGCGGGCGGGCGGGCAAGTGGGCGTCAACTCCCCGCGGGCGGGGCCGGTCGGTTTCAACGCCGCGCGCGGCCGCTGGCGGCGTTACCTCGCACGAGCGGGAGGGTGGGCGGGCGGCGCCTGTCAGCGCGCAAGCCGCCAATCGCGACTGGGGCCGCGTCGCGAGTCGCGACAACAGACCTGACCCGCTTGCACGCGCGTCACGCCAGCCACGTGGCGCGAGCACATTCGCCGTCCGGGCAGGCGGGCGTGGAAGGCACAGCTCACGCCGGACCCGAGGCAGCGACGGCCCGCCCGCCCGCCCGCCCGGCGGGTCGGAGCATCAGCAGCTGGAGATGAACGCAGTTCCATGCCGGCGGTAACACGACGGCGCAACGCGGCGGAGGGGCCCCTCCGACCCTCCGCGTGAGGACAGTTGGCAGTTGAATTGTTGTGGCGCCTGCCGCTGTGTCTGGCTGGCTGTCTGTCGGAACTGGGGCGGGGGCGTTGTCGCTTTGTCATGTGTCAACTGCGTTCAACTGCGTTTGAATGAGGGAGGAGAACCGTGCAGGAGTTGGAAACTGGCGGGGGAGAGTGATTTCAACCGAACTGGCATTCAACTCGCTGCAACCACTGGGATAAAAACCGCCCACACGAGCCAGTCGGATGGATGCCGGAGGAGCGCAATAACTTCAATAAGGATAGGGCACGCCACATAAAACGTCGAACAACGAATCTTCCAGGGCGGGGCTCCACGAGCGGGTCCAGCCCGCGCCACGTCGGATGGCGCGTTGGCGTGCTCAGAAACCTGCGGGTTCCGCGAACTTGCGAAACCACGATTGCTTTTGCCAGTGGGATCGCCGCCCCTTCGCTGTGTCCGCGAGCGGCGGTCGCGGCGCGCCGTTGGCTGCGAGCGAGCCGGCGGGCGCGGCAGCCACGTGGCGCCGCGCGGTTGGACAGCACCTGGTTTCCGGTCAACGTTCGGATCGTCGAAGAGTGTTGCGGGAGAGTTTCGGGAACAGCTCTGACGTGGCAGCCACGTTGACGCCACGTCGGCACAACGGGCCCCAAATGGACCCTGGGAACGCGGCGCACACTATGGCCAGACGTTGACGCGGGCGGACTCGTGTGTGTGTCGGTAATCGGTATTCAGTTAGAAGAGAAGTGGAGATGATGCCATGAAATGTACATGCACAAAATCATCATGGGAAACCACGACCATGGAACTGGTCGCACAGGACCTAAGCACAAAAGAAAAAATCTAGGAGCGGAAAGCTATGTCTAGGCTCAAGAACGTTTCAAGCCCTCTCTCGAAGCAGCCGCGAAGGTCGCCGATGTGCGGCACATCGCACATCACATCGCGCGGAGGGAGGGAGGGAGGGACACCACGGACCTCAAGGTCAAATTGGATAAGTTTCAGTATTTACCCCCTTGTTTTATTCGGGTACGGAGGGACCCGAAGTTCGAGAGGTTACAACGTCCCTCGTCTCCAGATATAAAAATTTAATTTTCCAACCGTTCCCGCACGCGAAATTACATGTTCAAAGTTGAACCACGTCAGCAAAGTTGAATGAAGTTGAACATGGAAACGGGAGCGTCTAACATGAATTATGTATGGATTGGAGTACCCCTCACGCCGATTACGTCACTATGTCGTTAGATGACGCCACAAAGCAGAAAAGTAGAAATTGCAAGGACTCGCTCCAGGACTTCACGGAGGCGTAACAGCCATTATTGGTTGAATGGTTTTGGATTGACCAACCGTTGGTTCGCAATTCGCCCAATGGTTGGAACCATTAGAGTCAATGGCTAATCCGCCAACCATTGTTAACGGTTGTTTTTTTGAACCAAACACTGGTTGGTGCCCATCCTTGCACAGTACAGTATAGCGTTCCTCGAACAGTTTGGGTAACTGATTGACCACTTGACTTCCTTGAGAACGCTAAAGATGCCACTTCTGACAGTTTCCATGTTGAATACTGCGCTGAATACAGCTGCAGTTGGGCGTTGAACTGCGCGGGAATCTATTTGACATGGAAGCGCGCCCTTTTTGGCAGCCATGGCGGATTGCAGGCTGCCTCTCCTGTTCGGCGCTGCGCGGGGAAGAAGCTCTTGAAGCTGCGACGCCATGGCAGCTGAGCACATTTCGTCCAGTATGGAAATGTCGGAACGCGAGGCATGTGCTCTTTCTCTTTTCTGAATCGTGTTGTCTGAGATTTGATAGCCAACCGTTTTCTTCCTCCTGATCCGTCTTTGAGTCTCGAGAGCTCTTATTCACCGTGGAGCTTAAGCATGGCACGATTGTTCCTTTCAAAAACCATGTCGAAGTTTGTTAAGCATAGCTTAGTGCAAAGGAGTGCGTGAGAGTTTCACAGGATGCTGAGAGTTGGCAGGATGACAGTCGAGCATCCGGAGCAAGCACAGAGCAGAGCACGAGGAAGGAGCGGGGCAGTCTTTGCAAGACGCGTCGCAACTTATTGGATCATGGTTTGCGAGTGCAGGCTCAGCATCGGTTTTCTGTCAGCCGTCGTGCCTACTATCAAGCAATGGTGCGCTGTTTCTTTCCAAGTTTGTTTGTTTTTGAGTCTCAACTTTGCTGCTGTTTATTTATCTTAACCTCATTGTCACTCAATCCTTTCAAATGGATGTCTTTCTTATCTCGCATGTTCAAGGGAGGCCATTTGTTGGTAGAAAGTAAGCATTCTGCGCGTTGCCAGCTGACAATAAGTTAAAAATTAGCTTCGCACGTTCCTTACAGGTTGAAGCAATGGAGGGAAAAGAGAAGTACTAAGCAAGGAATGATGTAGTATACTCTGTAGCCTATGTTGCAGATTGTTCTAATGAGTATCTTGTGGATATATCACAAAACTAGTTTATCAAGAATTAGTAAGCTAGCTATCTTTGACTCGTGACGCCTGACCTGGCTCATGCTCTGAGAGGACGTGACACTTTCTTATTTGATTAGCTTCTGAATGTTGATCATCAGTTGGACTTGTTCGTCGCCCTTAGCTCACTTTAGGCATGCGTCCACTACCATGAGCAGGCACATGCTTCATATGACTTTTGTGGCATTCTGTTCTTTCTCTACATCCTTCTGAATCGTCCTGTTGCTTGCGTCTGCAGCTGGTGTACAATGAAGCCTTGGAACTGTTGACGAGCTTCCATCACGCGCGATCAGCTGTCACTGCTGGAACCCCTGAAGACGATGCTTTAAGGCAAGCTGGTCTGCAATGCCGTGCTGAGGTAAGACCATTTCGTGTACTCTCGGCACTTTTAAAAACACGGAACACCATAGGATTCCGTCGTATAAGTAACTGAGAGCCACATGTTCTTGTGCACTTATAGGACATATATTTGTTTAAGGGCAGTAAAATTCGTAAAAGTCTGGCGACAATATTCATATTCATACTAATTTTTTTTTAGGAAATAGGATACAAACGTGAGGCTGCAAACTATTAAAAGACTCAGACACAAAAGTAGAGTACACTTGTTTCTGTTAAGTGCACAATCCTATAGATTAGTGTTTGTGGTTTTTACGGTTTTTTAAATCTGAACATATGTAGGTGAAGGGAGTTCCCAGTTTTCTTCGCTTTATGTACTTTACCAGTTAAACATCTTATCCAGGAAATGGAAAATGTGCTGCTTTTCCATCTCTATTGTATCAATGTATAAGCTGGGAACTAATTGCAGTAACTCTGCTCCTTTGCAGGATTATGAGGCCTTGGAACACAGTTTGGCCCTGGCTCAGGCAGTGGAGCGTTTGCAGATACAGTTTCCTCTCAATGCAACAGACAGGGCGCATGAAGAAGGACATGCAAAACTTACAGGCAAAAACCAGGCGGACAGGAACGGGAATCAAGCAGAGAAGGAAAACGAGCCCTTTGCAGGAACCCATACGCATCTGCTGGGTGTCAAACGAGAAGATATTCAAAAGGGAGACAGGTTTGAGGTAGTTTACTCTAATACTATAACCGGTTCCTTCATGGTCTGAATGAGCACTCGCTTTCGTGAGAGAAGGTCATCAGTATTTCAAGTGCTTCAGCTGAATGATGCTTGACGTTTGACCTTTGAGTGAGCTAGATTTGGACTCCACAAGCTCTAGAAAGCATATGCCCACTTGTTTACAAACAGTATTGCTTGCGGAACTGGAGGATAAAACGATTTGTCGCGGCGTTCAGGTGAAGAAAGATTATATACCGTCAAAGACAGGGCTTGCGTTGGTCTGATTGAGCTCAGCTTGTGTTGTTGGGCGATTATATGCGTAGTCTGGAAGCCGACGCGCAGTTTTGAATAAGACACTTGGGATTTTTTTTTTTTTTTTGAGTTTCTCTGAGTGGAAACATACTTTATTTTAATGCTGTTCCATTTACGTGAAAATTTAGTGCACTATGCAGTCAGGCCTTATGGAAGAGGTGGATGCACGACTGCATGCAAAGCATCAGCGGTTGACTGCCATCTTGGAACCGCCCGCAGGTACGGTGACCGTGATTTGAAACTTGAATATGCCATTCCTTCGATTGTCTCACTATATCAGGAAGTCGCTACTTTTTGGACAGCTTTATCTGATACAGTGACGGTTATTTGGAGGTGTTTCAGATGTCGGAGAGAAAAGTGTTCCTGCTTCATCTCTAGCAGAGAGGTGAGAGGACTCGTCAATCACATTAATGTCTTGTTGAGCCTTGGGTTGTCAGTGGTTTGCTGCTGGTAGGATTAAGTATTTCTGGATGTGTTACGGACATTGTGGAGGATGATTTCGAACATCACGGGAAGATTAAGGGAATTGATTTACAACTGAAACCGAACTGAGCTGATTTTAGTGCGGGTACTTGGTCGATGAGTGGCATAGTCTCCTTATATTCCTGTCTTGGATATTTCAAGCCGGCTATGGCCATACTCCGTCATTCTAAGTTTGAACCTTGATCGAGTGGCCTAGTCAGTTCTTTAAAGTATATAGCTCATGTGGAGAAGGCTCACAGGGTTCGGTATTTCGTCTGACTGTCGTCTAGAAAACAGAGCGCTGGCAACTGCACGAAGACTGGATACCAAGAAGGCTCAGCTTCGGCAGGAGGAAGAATCAGTAGCTCTACTCTACGAAAAGTATGAGCAGGTGAGTCAGCTTCCAATGCCTCGCCCTTTTTTGAAGGTCTGGGCAGTCCTAAAGTCTGGTTGTGAGATCCTGAAAGTATCATGTTTTTGGTACTGCTGAGGTTCCGCAACTTTTCCAAATGGTGCCTTGATTAGGTCCTTATTCAGAACGTAGTTCTGTTATGAAATCCATCTGACATAAAGTCATGGACCACATTACCTTTCCGTTGAATGATGGGTCCCTTCTCTCCAGGAACAAGCGCAAAACTTGATGCTGTTGGTTGAAGTTGTGGAGCAGTACAAGCTTCAGCAATGGCGGCAGTATGTGAGTTGATTGCACATGTGCTTGTGTTAAGTTCATGCTATGCAGTTAACAGTGCACCAAGGCAGTGGGACATAACATAGGGCATCAAGGTTGTCCACTCTACAGCAGCATCCGATATTCTTCAAAAACGAACAGTGGGATCATTTTCTTATTTTTGAACTTAGTGTATTTTACGTGCAAAACTCAATAATAATGAAAGTGCGTCCACCTCTGCGCAGTAGCTTTTCAGTGCCATTTAGAATGAGTGTATGGCTGGTGGACTATAAACAGAGCAATAAACTTACTGTATTTAACATTTGATCCTGCTTGACAGATTGCTCGTAAATGATGTGCAGGAATATCTGAGGATGCAGCTTTTTTTCAAGAAGGCCGAAGTTCTCCAACAAGAGCTTAGGTTTGGCTCTCTCTCTTTGCTATTTTTCTACACCATCAGCTTGTGAGTGGAATGCTGAAGTTTACACGAAGACTTTGAACTCAGTGGTTCCTCAGGCAGAGTGCACGAGCATCTCCAGCAGCTGCTGTTGAGGGTTTGTACGAGAAACTATTGCCTGACCGCATGGCGTAGTATACACCATCTTGAATTTATGTTGTGGCGTATCGTACCTTCTGTGCGGGTCAGTAGTCTTCTCTTTAAGTCTTAAGAAGGTTCGGTCGGTGTTCTGGGGACAGAGACATTCAGCAGAGCATACTGGAGGAGACGTATACCTCACAGACTGTGCCAGCGTTGCAAATCATCAGGTGCTTTTTCCTGACAGGAAACTCGCCGGATCAAGGTTTGATATGGTTTGATACGTTTTTTTCCTTCACCAACGTTGATTCCGATGCGTTATTCACCACTTGCTTGATATATAGTTCAATGCATGTGTCATCTGGACTGACTCCCTAGTGGGCGACCGTTCTGCTTTTTTAAGTCCGAAGACTATTTATTTATTGACTACGTCTATTAGTTGAGTTTCATGCTGTTCTCTGAGAGGATGGCGACTGTGTGTTGTGTGGTGTGAACTGCAGGAAACATTTGGAGTCACAAATTGGGGACCTCTCAGGCACGTTGGAGAAGGGGGTGAGTGACAGCTGCAAATATGTCCAAGGAAAAGTAGTCAACCCTGTAGTTCATCGAGCTACTTAAAGAAGAGAGACTTGGATTTCCTGTGTCCAGAAGTGGGGCTTCCTATTGGTTTAAGTCATTTTCATTGAAGGAGATAGACCGAAGGGAGAGAGGGAGGGCAGGAGGAAGTCCGACAAAAGGGAAGCAGCGGGACCGCTGTGAGTTTGGGGTAAGACCTGACATACTCTTGTCTGCAGCAACAACGTTGATTCCCCTCCTGCAAACTCTCATGCAGAAGCAACGGCTACAAGAGTACGAGGAACTGGGCTTCAACTTTGCTGACCTGGCCCGCCGGTACAAGGACTCATCCAATGTAAGCGCTCGGGTGTTCATGAACCGAGTGTGATGCCTTTGCCCTGATACCTTCAGTGCCTTAAGTCATATGACACTTGAAAAGGTCTTGCACTTCTAGAAAACTGCACGGACCTGAGTGATGTCAGTTTCTTGCGGTTTATGTTGAACGAGCAATAGGTTCAACTTCCTGCCAAGCGTGTTTGAAACTTGATTCTCTCCGAGGTCGTTGGATGACAATGTAGATCTCTTAGTGGATCCCCTTGTCTGGATGTCATTAAGGTTTAGGTGAAAGTTTTTAGGGCTTTCAGGCTTTTTTGGGGTGGCGTACACATTAACACTCTTGAGGGCTGTTTGAATGTGGTGCAGCTTTTGGAGGTCCAAAAATCGACATATGAGCAGCTCCTGGAGGAGTTTGAACCGCAGTCGGTGTCAGTCGAGTAGCGGGACATTGAAACGAAGGCGTTGGGGATAGGCGGCAATAAACTCTGCATCGTTATATGTATCCAAGGAAATGCAGAAGTCTACTCGGAGTGTATATGAGCAATGCGGCCCTGGGTTTAAGCAATTGTCAGGGCCCTCTCCATCTTGACTTCGTCTACAGCTGATACGGAACCACTATTGGTAGTGGCTTGACAGGTGCGTATGGCTGTCATATTCAACGGAAACGTGCTCGACTGAATACAATCAAAATTCCGGATGCAGCACTGTCCCAGATGCGGTTGAGGCAAACCGGGGCAGGGCAGAGAAGCCATCAAAGAAACTTGAGAGCACCTGTCAGTTCTCAAACAATGTGGACACCAGTGGGGATTTGAACATTATAAATATCTGAACATTAAGGGGAACAACATTAAGACACATTCCCTGCCACCCTCTCTCTCCAACTGCCTGTCGACACACATCCATTGGTTTCTTAAATGATGGCGAGTGACAGGCAGTCGCCGAATGAATCACAGATAGATTGCAAATGGATGCAAACAAATGACATATCAATGCTGTGCCGGATTCGAGCACATCCATCGGCAGGCGCAGAAAGAAGAGAGAGGGGAGGAGAGAGGGCGGCCTATGATTTGATGACATAGGTGATATCGGCGCGATCCTTGATCCACTTCAAGACCTTCCTCTCCTTCAGCACAATCATGGCCTGCCCATCGCCCCAAGCCAACGGGTCAGCAGGAACACGCCTCAACAATCGACTTAACAACTTACTACTGAAATAACTCTCACAATTTTCCTCCACTCCCCCCTCTCCCCCATCTCCTCCGCTCCCCTCTTCCCCTTCTCCGCCTCTCCTCCCTCTCTCTCTCTCTAACTTGCAGTCTCTCTCTCTCAAGTTCTCGCTCTCCCACTCACCTCCCACCTCCAACACACACCAAGTTTTGTATCCAATCGGACACCCTTCTGCTTCACTTCTGCTTTACCCACGTCGTGCTCCGCCCCAAACTCACCTGTTCCCGAAGCTTCTCCTTGTCAAACACCCTCCCACTACCATTCTCCTCTTTCGAGTCCCCAGAAGTCGCCGCCTGGTCATCGAACACATACGTCTCGTCAAACATGGAGAGGTGAGATGCCAGCTCGGCCTCCAGCTCTTCCTCTGCAACCTGCACAACCGCCAACCCCCCTCGGCCCCCCGGTCGTCTTCACAGCTTAGAAAGGAAATGGGCACCTTAAGGACGTGCCAGAGCAATCTGTTCTTGTATAGCAGAATGGGCCGCAGCTATGTAATCATAGAAGACAAGCCCCAAAAGGTCCATTCTTCCTCATAACCTTATAAATGAAGAACTTCTCATGTTCTGCGACCATTCTGTCAAGGAAACTGCACGTTTAAGCAAACCTGCGTCTCTGGTTCAAGGTTGTAAATAGCATCCATTGCGCAGGACTGCTTCATGAGCTGCTCAAGGTACGACCGTTTATCGGAGATGTAGGCATCCATGGCCTTCTGTGTCGTTAGCAGTTTCAGTTGCTCTGTACTGAGCCTCAATTTCGCCTGCAAACAGATCCATTCCATTTCCATTTCTTAGCGGTTCAGTTGCGGGCTCCCTACAGTTCTGACTATGGCTTCACCTGCCGACGAACAGTCAGCATCAGTCCAAGAATATAATGCCAAAATGAAGAACCATAACCGGAATGTCAATGAACGTTGCAAGGACATTAACTGTGCCAGGAAGCTTTGAAAATTTAGCTGCCTACGCATTGTCCGGAAAAGCCTTCTTTACTTCCATAATACAGATTTGGCCGCTTTACATCTGCCCATCTGCCACGTGTATCATTAAGAGAATCTCACCTGTAAAGTGGTGAGGTAAAGCGCAAACTGGTTTTGGCCTTGCTGACGTATCAGAGATTCCGGAACCTCTACTTCGGACACCTGCGAGCCCAAGAGCAGATGTGGCTCGTCAACGCTCGAACAATCGTTTAAGGTTCCAAGATCAATCTGTTTTTCTAGTTCTTCGAATATAGGCAAAGCAGTTGATGTTTCTTAAAAAACAGCGGTGCCGTACCTCTCCCAGCAGACGCAGGATCTCCGTTGTGGCAGCCTGCTCCTTCGCATCATCCAATCGCTGTTGCTGCTTCCTTAGAAGAGCTTCTCGTGCCTGCACTCGGCAAAAGCCCATCTTAAGTCTTTACATGCAGTGAGAACTTATCCTTCATCAGCGCGTCACATGATGATAAATGGAACTGTGATGCCAGAACTCTACGCAATCCTTTGCGAAAGGAACGTGCTCCCCATTGCAATACTCCACCCCCCCCACTCCTACTTGAGAATCAGGCACTTAAGTCTCTGTGCTTCAGTTTACTAGACTTTGCTTGCAGAGTATATACTGCAGAGCGGTAAGTTCGTCTCTCCCTTCAGTCCTGCCACTCTTTCCCTACTTCCGCTCCGTGCTCATGAAATGGGCAAAACCACCAAGGCGAAGTGTCATACATCTGCAATCGTCGATGTTCCGGGGACCAATTTGTCTGCAATCGAGTCCTCTAATTCTGGAATTGAACGGGTAAATAGCTCCTTGCAGGTGACCTGCTCATTGACCATCCATCCCTCTCCACCCTTGATGAATGTGATGCATTGAACGCCAAGAAGACGATAAAGGCTGAACAAGAACAGGCCAAACAGAAGCAGGTTGTACTTAAAATGGAATGCATTTGCCTTATGTTGAATCCATCCAGCACACCATACCGTGAAGCGGCCGGTGATGCCCTGAAGGGCCTCAAGGCCCCAATCATCCGGAAACACTATGTCATAAACTCGCGTTTCTTCCCGTTGCATTCCCCACATACCCTCCACCAGCCCCGGCAGAAAGCTGCTCATGATGTTGTCGGTGTCAATCTGGCAGCCTGCAAAAAGCCCCTCCCAATACCTGAGCTTATAGCTGAGCCAATATAAACACAACTATCTAGGTTCTTCCTGGAACAATTAGCTTGCCCATTATCAACAAGGTTGGAGGAAATTTACGTGCTCCCTTACCCTTCTCAACGCATGATATAATAAGATCGCCAGCTGTCCCATCCTCCTTTACTCGTGTGGCTGAGACATCCATGATGGCCACGTCGCCTTTCTGCATCGATAAAACCCCAAAAAGTGTTCGTAAAAAAAAAGGCTGCAAGTGAGGTCTACCTATTGAAGGAAGTGAAAGATGGCAATAAAACGCAATGAGGCTACCCAACCTCTTCAATGTACCACTACACGCGTTTCTCTGCCCAAGGCTCCTACTACCAAAGCAGCTTTGAAATAGTGTACAGCTCACCGGAAAGACAGGATACAAAAAGCAGCAAGTACCAATATCCTAATGCAAGATCCGCGGTAAGATAAGTTTGCTGCCTGCCCGTGCCTACGCATGCGGTGCCATTTACCTGCACTCCTCCTGTGTTGAGGGATACTCTAAGAGAGCCTTGGTCTTTCAGGAGATTCTGCAACTCCCTTTCTGCCTCCTCCTGGGGGTCCCCTACATCCATCTTTAACTCAAATTGAAGCTTTGCATAAGCCTTTTCACTTTTCCATCGCACTTCAGGCTCCACATCAATCCGCATTTCAAACCTGCATAGAAATGGCAGGTAGGATGGCACCATTCACTGACTGGATCATGAAGCGAATCCTTCATTCTAATGAATCTGCGAGAGTGCGTTTTTTTGCGCTCATGCTCCTGGAAGGTGCCATCTTCGCAGTGTTTTTCCCAGGCCTGCATTACTTACGAAAAGGGCCCGGCCTTGGAGAAAGAGGCGATCATTTCATCGCCAGTTTGGAGGAACACCTCTGAACCTTGAAGCAGCCGCTCATGGTACTGCATTCGGAAGCGCCACACCTTACCGTTATTCAGATCACTTGACTCGCTGAAACGTAAGCCAAAGACACGGTTAACACTCAGCTAACTCTTTGCATAAAGGAGAACACGTTTTGAAACTTGGGAGTTCTTCGAATGCGACACAGTACCCTTAACTGTTGCCTTGACATAAGCACGAAGAAGTGGCAAAGGCGACGACTGCCAAATTGAGCCAAGCATCTGAGCAACGACCACCATTGCAAGGAAATGCATTCATGCTTTCTGATTCCAGCAATTTCAAAAGGAGGCGAATACCAATGGTAGTAAACTTACCGGTTGAAACACTTCAATTGGACACTCCTTAAGGAGTATGTCCAAAGCGATTCTCTTAACTTCTCTCTCTCCGGTCAGCTTAATAATCACAGCCTCCGACACCGGCTTATCAGTTTTCTTGGCGGTCGCAAATTCCTGTATGGAAAAACATCCATTCATGTCAAATTCAGTGCATTGAGCTGCATGGAAAGTGTAATGCATGCACTGTTCCAAGCCCTTTACGAAGTCTGTCGCTATGGCCATTCTCCCTTTTCGAATTGAGTTATCTCTCT
Source organism: Zygnema circumcarinatum (assembly GCA_037447605.1). Classification (NCBI taxonomy): domain Eukaryota; kingdom Viridiplantae; phylum Streptophyta; class Zygnematophyceae; order Zygnematales; family Zygnemataceae; genus Zygnema; species Zygnema circumcarinatum. Next base: position 4,072,290 of record CM074805.1, read on the forward strand.
TTGACGAAAAGGAAAATGCAATTATCCTTACAGGTGTGATTTCTCCTCATTTTCATCCAAAACACAATTGCAGCCGGAATCTGAAATCCATGAAGCTAGCCTAAGTTGGAGTGCAACCTCTGAAGAGTTCCGCAGGGCATCCAGTGCTCTCTCCCATAGCTGCTGGCATGTCGCAGGAGGTACTGTCACTTTAAGCCGCAGCTACGTCATGACATCATGCACACAAGGAATGTATCAGGAGATATTCAACCCTATTTTCTTCTTTTCGTCTTTATTGACGTCGAAACGCTTTCAGAACTTTCGCAAGAAAGAAAAAATCTTTTGGGTTTAAGGTTTGAATGTGCACAGAGAATATGGCCACTAGGTTTCCTTTTGTTTATTCTACACTCATCCAGTTTCGATCCACAAACTGAATTCTGCTTTAGAAATTGCGTGGTCATCATGATGCTAGCCTTGCAGACATAATTAGAGAGATCTTCCCACTTCTATGTATACATATTCGAACAACCTAGTCATGGGGCGTGGTCGCTTCAAGCAACAGCACATAAATCGCTTCCATCGCTTGTAACTCCACAGAACCTCATGGTCAGACTCGTAAAGCATTTCATGTTCATCCAAGCGGTATTCCTAAATCCTTTCAAATTCACCAAACGGCCTTCCTTGCAAGGGATGTAGCATTCCTCCAATACTTCCAGCCAGCTACAACGTTAACTCACAGCTCGAACCTATACAAAGGTAAACAGCCTTCAGTACTAATTGCAGAAATCCCCCAACGATAGGCGGCGGATACTGCAAGTGCATGATAGGTCGAGCTCTATGTCCTCACAACAGAGAAATAACATGACCCACAGCACGGAATATGCGGCATTCACCTGAGAATGAGGCTCTGGGAACTCATCTACCGAAAGGCCGAGGCCTTTGTATTCCTCTGCAGGAGCTCCTTTCAACGGAATTGTCTTTGCAGGAGCAGTTGTGCCACCGAATCCCCTCTTTGCAGCACAAATGTGTAATCTGCGTTCACTTCTCGATGATATTGCCTTTAATTCTAACCGGTTAGACAATCGGAGCTGGAACCGCCTAGGCCATGCAGCAGACCTGTCGCTGATTCCAATTTCCTTTTGCAGCAACAGAGACGATGGTTGAGATGCATGGGACTTAGGATTTGTGACGCTTCCTGTCTGCTGCTTGCCTGACAAGAATCCTGCTGCGGCTCTACTCCGCTGCAGATCAAGGGAGGAGAGGAAGGGGCGGGTCTGCATGGTGCATCCCATGGCTTCTACAAGGCCTACCAAAAGCAGAAGGAGCGAGGGAAAAAGAAAAAGGGATCAGCGAAGAAAAGCAGCGGGAAACAAACAATCAGTCAGGGGCGACGGACGACCCAGAAAAAATGAATGTTTCGAGAAACCGAGGAAGACGAGAGCAAATAAAAGATTTGCTGCTGAGATAAGAGCCTGCAGATAGCAGAAAAGAGCCCCAGATTGCAGGCAATGGGCCGTGCAAGAGGAACCCTACAAGCGCCCACTGGCTTAGACAGGAGTCAGGGCGCTTTTAGGGTTCCAAAAAGCGGCCCGCGAAGGGGCCCAGCCGTACCGTACGGCGCCATTCAGATAAAGTAGGCTTGCGAGCCGGCCGGATATCAGACCGTCCACACGGACATGACGGCCTCCATTTGTCGTTGCAGCTTCGAACTTCCGGCCAATGAAGACCTGCCACGTGGAGCCTTGTTTACACGTGGTGGACTACCATTGGAAGGGGGCGTCTAGGCTCTAGGCCTCTCGCCCATGGCCATGCCATGCCATGTCTTTGCCATGCCATGCCCATGGCCATGCCATGCAATGCCGATGCGCGAAAGCGTCCATGAGGAGAGTGGGGAGCTTGGGATGGGGGGAGAAAGAGAGCAGCAGGGAGGAGAGGCTATGGCGGTGGCCGGCTGGCCTGTCGCCGCTGCCTCTTTTGCGGCTATGGCAGCAGCGGAGCTCTGCGCCGTATTGCTTGCGCGTTTTCTGCCTGTACGTGTCTCCTTTCTCGCTTGGACCCTCTCTTTAAAGACCGAGTTTTAGAGGTTTTAGTTTTACGGGGTCTTCCGGGTGTCGATGGCGTTAGCGGTTATCTGTGTTTTTAAAAGATTTCCGGGATTTTAGGGCTGGTGCTTTGCACTTTTGGTATTGAGGAATAATGAATGAAGCGCAGTAATGGAGGGCGGGGAAATCCATGTTATTCAGGTGACATTGATGAGCTACAACGAGAAGCAGCTGGCCAGGGAGCTCCTTGTATTGCGGCGCCAAGCAGACAAACTCAACACGTAAGCGTCAGGGGCATGCATGTGAGCTCTCACACTGTGTTGGAAAACGCCGCTTCAGCAGTTCACATGGCTGGAGTAAGTCGCTCGCACAAGAGGATGCATGTTGATTAGTCAGTGTCCTTCTTAGTGTGAATGAGAATGATTTTACGATGCTGGCGATCTTCAAACCTCACCCTTTCACACTGATGGCTTGGCAGTTTTCACAAAGCAGGCAAGGTGGTACTATGGATTCAGCACCTGCATTCCTAATAACCTTTGTCATCCAAAATTTTGGTCCATTTTGACTGATGAGAGTTTGTGCATCGAGAATTGTCAGCTCAGACTGAGCTTTCTCTAGGCATCTCTGGAACGTTTCTTATGCAGTGCGTTGTACTCCTATACTTATTGCTTGTATCACGCTCGGATTTTCTGGACTAGCATAAAACCTGGCATTTGGACGGACCTTGCAGGCCTGATACATTTTCCCGCGCAGCAAAACTAAGACGATCCGCAACAGCCAAGGAAAAGGAGCTTCAAGAATGTTAGTGCTTATTCGCTTGCTCCTCAAGATCCTCAAAGAAACTCGCGAGTTGGGAGTTCTAGATATGATGCTCATTTGTTTGGACTAGATTAAGACTCTAAACTGTCAGAGCCTGTAGGCAAGGTTCTGTCATCAGAGAAATTTGTCTTGGGAGCACGAATCTCTTATTCAATCCACCTCATTTATTCGCACATCGTAGCTTGTCTATTGAAAACAGTGAGAAGCAAACGAGGAGCCCAGCTATGGCCCGCCATTCGAACAGTGATGCCTTTCATGCTGCGAGTGAGTGTTCAGCTTATAGCTTCCCAATCCCAATCGCTTGCAAGTTTTTTGCTTCTTGGAACGGACAAACAAACGAATCGATAACAGACAATCTCTGACAAACGCAGGCCGACTTTTTCTTTGTCTTTTTGTGACAGATGATAGTGTACTGGACTCTTGCGTTGTTGCTTTGGCGAACACCTGTCGTATCTCTGCCCCCTTACCTTCTTTCTCCACTTGGTAGTGCACATTCTCTCGCTCAGTCTTCAGAACTTAAGAGCGTCGAAACGTCCAACTGCGAAGCCAGAGAGACTTGAAATTTGAAAGACTTGTTCAAGAATTGTGGTCTTAGCTTTCTTGGTCTGCTTCATGTTAAAATCCTACAGTGAGGTAATCCTACCACGCTGATCAGGATTGCTAGTGCCCGCATCACACTGCATGATAGAGTGAGGTCATGATTAAACTGTGAAGATTATGACTAGTTTTACGTTGTTCGGAAGTGTAATGAAGGGGTGGTTCAACAATACCGAGATGTCCACTTCCAGGTGTACAACCAGTCCAAACCCAAAAAGTATTCTAATGCTGGATATCCGCTAACAATGCGATCACCTGATTGCATTGCAGAACGAGCGCTTAGCTTTCCAAAAGGACCCACGTGGCTCGGTGGGGGTGCGGTGAGTATTCTCTGACGGATCCTTACAGCCACGCATGGAGGAAGAGGAAAGTGAATTCAAGGAAAAGGGTCGTCATTGCTAATGGCACTACGGTTCCGGCTCTGTACTGCAGTCAACCTGTGGTCATTATCCATGACTCGTTGATTAAGGTTTGGCATGGTCCAGTCGTAATGCAGTCTCGGAGTGGCTGGGTGTACAGGTGGCAGTACTTCCTTGGCTGGCTGCATGCAGCACTGTCAGTGCATATGTGGTGGCCAAACTCACATAAAGGAGGGGATGCTTGCTGTTTTGGCACTGACCTCCCCTCCTAGCATTGTGGAGGGCAGGATAAGCCGATTGGTTCCCTTCCAAAGCTGGGAGTCCTCACATTATCGCAGGTCGTGTGGAGGTTGGAGGTGCGAAGGTGTTATCTGTTATAAGAATGGAGGCTGGCAGAAGGAGGTAGATTACATGCATCGACATGCAGGCTGCAAATTTGCACCTTCACACGCCGGACATGTCCAATCACACTCAAATTGCACATAGTCACCAAATTTTCCTGGCGTCGATGGTTGAGTAAGTGAGACATTACAAATGTTGTAGATAGGAAAAATGTTAATATGTAGCATGTATATATGACAAAAATTCAAGTTCAAGGAGTCGCAGCTGGAGAAATTTAGGTGTTCAGGGTCCGGACTCGAGTCAGAGGTGTTTCCCGTATTTGTAGTCATCGTCTCATGCATCGACCAAGTCAAACTCAGCTTCTGGCTCTGTTTGTCACCCTAAAGGCCTCACAGCTCCTATACTGCCGAAGCCCACGAGCATGGCTCAACAAACCAAAGGGGCAAAAACTTCTTTAAAGGGCTCCTGAGCGTCCACTTCCCCAGCAGCGCAAGACTTTGTTTCTTATCAGATTTCCTGCAATTCCACAACACAGCCAATGCACGCCTCCGAAGGGACCACTTGGGGGATAACTTGAAATGCTCTTTGACGCAAGGCGTCCGTTTCATGTTGTCCACCAATACTTTTCCAGCTAGCTATCAATTGGTGCTGGAGGGTGTCCCTCAACCAGGTTTCTAGCGTCAATCAGTATAATGACGTGCGTAATTCGCGAAGACCTAGCTAAAGGGACAGGAGGTTTTACAAAACAGTGACTGTTCTCCTATGAGACGCAATCTTGTCCATTATTACAGAACAAGGATGAAAGATAAAGAGGGCTTACCCCTACAGTAATGTGCAATTGTCCATTCACCAAACCAACGCGTTCTACATCACACCATTTCGTATAGCCTGCCCTTTATTAACCGCATCACCATTCTTTATTATGCCACATCCTTTGCGTTTACTAACCTTGTTTTAGAACTAATTCACGAAGCTTGGACGTGGATGGCGGTCGACCCCTCGAGCCAAAGTGACGACCCGGTGACTGTTGCCCGGTTAAAGCAACGAGGGCGGAACAAATCAGGGCTTGCCACGTGCATGCAATAACGTGGGGCGCTGTGATTTCGAAGGATGTGGCATTGATCTCACAATGGCGAGGCCATTTGGACAAAATCATCTTGGAAACCACGAATAGTGCAATATCGTATCGTACCGGAAGATACATATCGATATGAAATATATATTGTACGCGTGCTTTCCGTATCGAGGCTCATATTCCATATCGTATAGTATAGTATCGTATGTACCGCTTCTGTAGCAGACAGGGCGGGACTAATTTCACATTTAGACTAGACCAATAACAGCCTGCCATGTCATACCATGATGACATGGCGCTCCGTTGGCTGTTACTCGGTTCCTTCAAGGCTTTCAGCCTGCAAGGCCTTTCTCAATGCGCCTTAGCGTCAGCCCGTCCTGAAGGCGCCCTTGGAGGCAGCGCCAGCAGTGGCAGAGGGAGGGCTGTCTGGAGATTGGGTAGTGCAGAATTAGGGTTGGGCCAGGTCTTCATATTAGAGCTGGCGCCTGTGCCTGGCAGAGCCTGAAGGCCATGGAGGGATCGCCGCCGGCGGTAGTGGAGGATTCTGAGAAGCGAGCGCGGAAGCGCAAGAGCCTCTGGGATGCCGAGAAGCCTCCTAAGGAGCAGAAAGCGGGTTGGTCTGCTATCCCGTAGGAGAAATTCGTGCTCGGCTACGTGCACTTCTTACACTTCAGCTGAACTGCATCTGCTCTTACAACTGTTGGCCAGCTCTATGGTTGTTTACAGCCATTGCCTCCAGCATCTCTATATTAATCGTATGTTGGTGAAGGCAAGCTGGAATATTCCTCGAATTGATGCCAATCGTCCAGCGGAGAAGCTAGATAGAGTTGTCTGATAATATTTACCCTTCTTGAGGTGATTTGCGTTGTGTTGAACGTGAAGGTGACGATCAAGCTGCTTCTACATCTTCTCAGCCTTCTCCTGGTGGAATTCTACCAACTCCCACTCTCACACCGTCTGCCCAAGCTATTGCTCAAGCTGCAGCACAGGCACATTTACAGCAGCTACTGCAGCAGCAGCAGCTACTTCAGGTATGCACTATTCTGAAATAAATTTGCAAGATGGGATGTTTATACCGTGGCTCTTTGTTTTAATTGATGTATAATTACGTTTTTAAAGGAAAGAAGTAGAGATAGAATGTTGTAGGATGAAGGGAGAGAGGGACCCATCTCTCCTTTTAATCTTTCTTTTGACGAAGGTCGGCACTGAGTTTTGTAGCCCAGCTGAGAATCCTCCTCCTAGTCGTCCTGATTTTCTTCATTAATCTGCCTATTTTTTTTATTTTTTTTGCCCCTCCATTTTCTGACTTTTGAAGGAGACTGTGGGGACTGGGATCAGCAAGTGCGAGCATTAACACAGCACAAAGTGGCAGAAGTTGCAGCACAGCAGCAGGCTGTGCCAGCGGTATCCCCAATTGGTCAGTTTTCTTATTCAGTTGCTGGGCATGGAGTGGAGTAGCAACAGAGGATCATCACACAAACTAGTCACTTTCTTTCACATAAGACTTTCCTTCCGAGGATTTCTTTCTGGCTGTTTTTTGGTTGTGAGCTCTTACTTCGGTTAATTGACGGGTCGTTCAGCTTTGATATAACTAGTAAGGTTCAGTTCTTATGCCAGCGTTGCTGATTGATCCTGAACCACACCTCTCCGTTTCGTTTCTCTTACCCATTTTTACCTTGGTTCCAGCTAAGTCAGTCACTTTGACTACCTGGGCAATCGAAAAGTTGATTCCCGATTGAACTCGAGGTGCTCTTTGCAGCAAATCGCATCTATGTTGGAAACCTGTTCTACGAACTGACTGAGGCGGAGATGATCATGGCCTTCTCTGCATTTGGTACGATTACGTTGTGCTATGTGCCAGCTGAGCATGTCACTGTAATATCTACTTGTTTCAGTTAACCTAGAACAATAGCGAAATAAAGGCAGAGGGTTTGAGGTAGAATGTTTACAATCTCTCCTGAAAGTTGAGTTGCAGCAGGCAGCTGTTGTTGAGTCCTAAAGCAGTGCTTCTTCTTCAATATCTGCTACTTCTGCTCTACTCCGAAATACATGTGTATGTCATGCTCATGCTCTATTCGTGTGGGGTTGGTGGCTGTCAGGGCCAATTACAAAATTAGATATGCCGAAGGTATGTTTTTCAAACAGGAATTGGGTAACTTGGGTAACTATCACATAGTAGAAACCCGAATAAATCTATGATTTCCATTTCCTTGATGCAGCTTCACCGAGTGGATGGAAGGATGAAGAAGCTAAGATCACCAATAACAGATTGTTGTTGCCAATGTTTCCAAGGCTGTGAATCGTAGTTGTCTGAGGATATCGCCGAGATTTTCTTGGTGATCTTTGAGCTATTCCTCACTCGTTTACATGTCTCAACAATGCAGGATCCAAGCACCGGCAAACACAAAGGTTTTTGCTTCATAGAATTTCAGAATCCAGAATCAGCCCAAACTGCTATGGCCACCATGAACGATTTTGTGCTGGGTGGAAGGTATTACCCTGCTCCCTCTTACCTGTACGATATGTGTTCCTCCATTCCTCCGTTTTACTGGGAGAGCACAGTTTCCTTGCCTAAGGCTCCAAATAACCATTCCCATCATTTGCACTCTGAAGTTTTCAATAATCATTCTGCAGATTTTAGAGTTGTAGAGGCCTTGTTCTGCCGCTCTTGTTGTCTGGTCAATCCCTTTTGAAGTGAGCAACACACACTTTGCTCGACTGGGTTTGAGTTGGCCATGAAGTGAAGATGGTCTTGGATTCAGGATAGTAAACTTCACGATGAAATCCCCTCTGATGCCCACATCTTTTGGCCCTTTTTTCTCCTTCTGTATTTCTACTTTGTTTTTTGCCTTTTCTGTGCATTTTTTTTTTCTTTTTTTCTTTGTCCTCCTCTCTTGTTTCTCCTGTGTCCTTCCTCCTCCACCGGACTTGAAGCAGTTTGCAGTTCGTCATCCATCCCTTATCTAGCGCGACAACTGCCATGCACTTCCCTTCCCCTTCCGGTAATTGTGCCCGGAAAGTCAATCTTTGTTTGGTCCTCATTATGGAGAGACCATTCATCCGAGCTGGAAGATTAAGAAAGGCGATCGAAGAACTATGGTGTGACTGTGTTCTTTATAGCCGAAAGGGTCGACTGTTTCTAGGCAGGAGGGTGAAGGAGAGAAAATGACTGTCTCACACAGGAACAACAGAAATGGCTTATATGGAACGAGCACCCTCTCTCTACCAAGAAACCTCTATTCCGCATTCTGGATTCATTGACTGGTCGTTTTGTAACCACCACTGTGGTTGTATGTATGTTTGAAAGAGATGAAAGGCTTAACATCGTGGCATTGCAGCCTTTTATTTATTTTTCCTCAGCCTTTCCTCGATTTGGTGACTTCAGAAACTAGTGAAATAGAGACTTGCCTGAAGCAAAATTGTCTGGAATCAACCATGGATTGGCAGGCCAATCAGAGTTGGGCGTCCCAACAATGTTTCTAATGCTGTTGCTCCTACTACGGCGGCTTCTCTCTGTAAGAACTCTCGCAACCACCTCCATGCACTCAATAGAAGAATATCAATAGAAGCCTCATTGAAATGAAATGCTTTGCTGTTTACTAGTGATCCTTCCATGAGACATCCATCTCTGTGTGCTTGTTCAAGAACAACTTTCCGAGTATCTTTCAGATACTGACTTTGCATGTCCTGCTTTTTGCCACCCGTGAATGTTTCAGCACTGCTTCAACAAGGGGCGGGCTCCGTTCTTGGAAGAACACCTGCAGCCGTTCCATCCGCAAATCTCTTACAGGCAAAACTGCAAGCACAAGTGAGCACTCCCTCTCGATCGCATGAACCACTTGTTGCTGTGTAATCCCATATTTTCATTCTGCAATTTTATCCTAGACAATTGAGTTCCTATATTCTGCCAATAAATTGCTGATTCCTCATGTGTCGAATCTGGGCCGGCCCAACGTCTGATCAGAAACCGGTTATCCTTATTGTGTTAGACTACATTCTTGCTTCCTTTTGCGAAATTCTTTTTTTGAAACTCGATGAATTATACAGAAATACTTTGCTCCTTTTGAAATCTTCATATCTAGAAGCTATTTTCGCTTGGGCTGAAATGTCTTGTGAAACGATCAGGCGGTGGCTGCAGCAATTTCCCTTCAAAAGCAAGGACTGACCCCGGCTGTACCTGAAATTCCCATTTTCACTCCACAACCGGTGCCAAATACCCGGTAAAGCACAACCTAAAAAATGTGGGCAATGTTTCGATCCTTTCACCATGGAATTTGCATTATGAATGGCAGAACCTTTTTTCAAGGAAATGGGCTTCTATCATTGTGGATGAAATTTTAAACTGTTTGTGAGCGGGGATCATGTGGATAAAGAAATGTGTCGAATCTGGGTGTATGTTTGTGACTAGTTCGTATAGTTTTAGAATTAGAGCAGACTCTTGACTGCAGCTTCTGCCCCCTTAGGAAATATTTTGCAAACACTTTGAAGCTGCTGGTGTATGTATATTTGAACACAGAGTTGATGGCGGGGGGCATTGTTATATATGGGAACAGAATATACGTTGGCTCCATATTCTACGATATTCGTGAAGAGGACATTAGGGCTATTTTCGGGGCCTTTGGTCCTATTAAGGTTTGCTTTTTCCGTCAGTTATTGGGCTTTCAGTGGTGCAACTTAAGTATGAAAGAGCGATGATTGGCGAATTTCCACTCACGTCACAACCTCTTGGTTGGGCTTATGTCGTAAGGGCCAAAGTTGTCGCTGCTGTCTCATTTGTAGCATGCATTGATTGCTTTGTGTTTGAAACTTCTTGCGTTGCGCTTTCTTTCTTTGAAGTGAAATCTGGAAATTTGGCGGACCCTCTTCTCCGGCGAATTTTCAGGGCAAGTTATGTTTGCCAGAAAATGACTTACAGCGCAGTGTTGGAATCGGGGGGTTGCAGTCCTGTCAGCTACTTCCAAATCCGGAGACCGGGAAACACAAGGGCTATGGGTTTATTGAGTACGTCTTAAGCTCACCGTTTTTATGCTTGCCTCCCATGCAGTTTCTTGTAGTCGCTGTTCGAATTGGAATTCTTTCGTTAGTCTCAGGATGGCAATCTTTGTAATTCACTAGGTAGGCATTCCTCTTTCGTTTTCTAGGTGTATGCATGCTTAGTTGGAGGCTATATTGCTCTGCTTAAATCTGTGGGTTATCTACCAGGTATGAAAACGAGGCATCGGCGCGAGGAGCAATTTTAAGCATGAACGGTTTTGAACTGGGAAGTCGACAGCTAAAGGTAGACTTTCTTCATTACTTCTAATGAGGCCTACAGCGAATGTTATACCTCCCTGTTGGATGTTCCGAATCAGCTAACTTTCAGGGGGAATTTGCGTTTGGGATCAATCCAAACAACTGTCTGCTTTGCTTGCCAGCGTGTTCAAATGAATTGCAATTTTTTTCGAGTCGTGGTCTTCTGTTTCTTGTGTCCCAAAAACATTGTTAACCCCCCCCATGGACGTTGTCAGGTTGGGTGGGCGGCATCTGCTTCACAAGGGACGAGTCCCCAAAGTCTTGGTGTATCGTTCCCATTGGTGGGGTTGGCTGCTGCGGCTATGGCAGCCGGATTTGAGCAGCAGGTGAGGGGCTGAAGTGTAAATTTTCTTCATGCAGTGTAAGATATCTTCGCTTTACTTTACCTGCAGACCGATGGAGGGTGACATTGCCTGCTATGCCTATGTAAAATGGGGTGATGGAATATGGCTGTCAAGAACATAAAGTGGCAGCATCGGCTTGGTTCTTACCTTGGACGTATAACAGGTGGGAGTTTGGGGACTTGGGGGGAGTGAACAGTCAGGAGAAAGCAATGAGACGTCCATCACAATGGAGGTAAGTCAAAGTTAAGAGACCGAAGTTAGGCTTGATAGGATGTTAGCATCTGCCGGTTCTGTTTCCTGCTTGTCTCTCACTTTGCAATATATGTGGAAGGAAGCCCTACAGTTGGAGAAAGTTTCCGTGCCTCAAACCTGGAGTGGTCCTCTGTTTAGCACATGGTTTTCCTTGTCGTCGGTGTTGAACTAAAACGCAAATCAAGAATTCCCTTATTCCTGTCAAATAAAACTTAGTATAGATGCCTGAATGATGAGCACTTCCAACTGGGGGACTGTGCTTACCATGAAGTCAGATGGGTTGGTAACCTACCGATATTATTCCTAGGAGTTAGACGTCTTTTTGCTCGACGTACTGAGCAAGAATGTGCTCATGAATGCTAGTGCAGGAAAACCTTGCCATCGGCATTGACCAGCGCTATGCAATTATGCAAAAGTTAGCCTCTCGAGATGGACTTAATGGCTTCCTTCCTGCTTCTCCTTTGCCAAATATTGGAGCAACAATTTCAGCAGCTTCGGCTGCTCCTTTAGCTTCTACAGCTGCTTTGGCAGACTCGTCACCAGCAGCTTCCAACGCAGCAGCAGTTGCAACGCAGGTCGGCAAACAACTCTGAACTAGTCTTGGAGAAGAGAATTTGATACCCAATTCTTTGATGCAAGGCCTGTTTGCACTGCAGCATTCTGACCATTCCCAGCATGGTTGTCATGGTTGTCATCTTGTACACTTCACAGACTCCGAGTCGCTGCATTGTGCTTCTAAACATGGTTGGACCCGATGAGGTGGACGAGGACCTTCAAGCGGAGGTATGTAGGGGGTTTATTCACAGATTTTCCAAAAGTGAGATTGCTTGATGTTGATCTGGATGGAAAAGCATTCGGCCACTTTGGGAGATTGATAATGTTTTGTATGCATAGAGCTGTCCTTGCTCGGGCAATAAAGTTGATAACAGTTGATAATTCTTGAACAGACGTTTTCCGCCACTTCAGAGAAGTTCAGAGAAAGTCGAGTTCACAGAGTCGTAGTGGGGATAGTAAGGCATAGCAAAGGAGGACTGAATGCCATTCGGTTTTCGTAGCCACGGCAAGTACATTGATGCTGAGTGCTCATTTCTTTATACAGGTGACAGACGAATGCGGGAAGCATGGAGTAGTTGAAAAACTTGTGATTTACAAGGTTGGTTCACTCGGAATTCGCTGGCAGAACTATGTTTGATTCACTCCCAAACAAGAATGCGTACAGCAGTTTTGGCATGTTACTAGACAGTCCCATTTCCTTCAAACCTGAGTCTAGATTGGTTCGCTTTAAGATGTCTGCTACTGTACTTCCTTTGCTGTAAGCAGTGGCTTATGTTAGGTTGATTTGCTCTGATTTTTTCAAGCTGCTCAAGTTAATAGAGGGTCTTTCCTTTGTCCTGGTTCATTTCTTTGTCCTGTAACCATCCAAGCTTTTGCATATGCAGCCTCTTTTGTTCGTGTTGGAACGGACTCGGCCGACTCATCCCTTTTCCCTTTATTCAGCCAATCCCTTGCAAGCGTGGTTAATTTTTCTAATGAGATATCAGGCTGGCTAAAGGTCGAATTGTTGGCTTCTTACTCTCGTTTCGTTGCATTGTTTCTGCAGGAACAGCAGTCGCAGGAGGCTTTGGATGCTGTGGTTCGCATTTTTGTTCTATTTTCCTCGATACCAGGTTAGCTCCGTCTTTCCTCAGTTAAATAATTAAGTTCGAATGCCGTTCAATTGTTTAATAGCTTGGATTCGGGAGATGCCGGTGAAGCATATGAACCCACTCGTGAACAAGCCCATAATTTTCTTGTTTTCTATTTTTTCAAGATAGAGAAATTTCTTACATAGCATCGAGGGCTTTGGAGTGACTTCAAATTATCTTCCACCGATAGGAGGAAGTTCTTTTTGACTGGAATGGCAGGCCTTTGCATGGGTGCCGCGTCCATTGGCACAGTTCTAAAGTTTGACTTGAGTTTGTGGACCCTTGTGTTTGGCAGAGGCTCAGATTGCATTCAAAGCATTGAACGGCCGGTGGTTCGGGGGGCGCCAAGTGTTGGCCAGGTGCTTTCTTGTAGCTCTCATTGCTTCTCTCCTGCTGTTATGCGATAGGAGTAGTCCCCGTCTAGTAGATGGAGTTTCCGCTATACCGTGGGGCAGTAGAAGCATGTCTTTTACAGAGATTCTATGTAATGCTCTTTCGGAGAAATCCTGCTCGTTTGCTGTTCGCAATGTGAGTGCTTCTAAGAGGAGATCCAAATCTTCTCTCCCCATCTCTCCCTCCGCTCCTTCCTCTATCTCCCTTGCTCTCCTTAACATCAGTGGTCGTGGGCTTGGCTCAACCTTTTTCGTGACAGATACTTTGACGAAGAGAGGCTGAAGCATGAAGACTACTCTCTCTGAAGGGCTGGAAAGTACGGTTCGCATGTAGAGCCCGTTCGTGGTCTTTTGCTGTACTTGTAGAGCGACTCTACAACCCATTCTATGTATAGCCTGGACCGGATTCTGTTAGGTCATAATTTCTTACTTGCAGCCTTCCCAGCTCTGGTTTTCACAGTTCCTACTGCTGCTATTGCCGGCTTTGGATGCACAAATGTGGAGGTAGGGTTCAAGGCTCTCCAGGAGGTCTGCACGGTTGTCCGGGTTTCAGAGATGTGGCGTGACACGCTTGTTAGCGTGTCTCGAAACCGCGGCCTATTCAGCAGCGGGTGGTGGAGGGAGAATTGACGATGGGGGAGAATTCAGAGGGAGGGAGTGGGAGAGAGAAATTTCTGCGCCCTAAGTGATGGGAATGTGCATGGAAAACCGGCTTGCAGTTGAAGGGAGTTAGGTTGTGAGGAATGAAGTGCCTGTCCGTTGTATTGGCCTTCCCTATAGAAATGGTGTACATGTTTTCAAATACGAGGAAGGACTGTGACTATGAATGGAAATATTGGTGTAATATGAGCTCTTTCTGTGATTACAATCCCTTCCTCGTCCGCTTTTGCCTAAAACGTGTAAATCGGAGAAGCATCGGCTCATTGGTGTCCATTCTAAATCGATCAGTTTTTATGTGAAAACATCGATAAATTAATCCACAGCAAGACAGCAGAAAGAAAATTCAATTAAGACAGCGATGACAGATCGTATGGCCGCGTGTAAGCCTTTTTTGGCCCAGCACGTCCCTGAACTCTAAATTCCAACACTAAAGCGCCCTCTATGCGAGCCATGCGCGCTTCCTAAGAGAGCCTCACACGAGATAGGGGATGAATTTCTTGGTCACCCTACCGCTGTACTCTCTGTAGAGGTCGCCAAAATTTTCCACGAGAAGCTCCTCCTCGAGAGCCACCCTCCGGAAGTAGTACAGCGCGCAAGCCGCCAGCAGAAAGGAAAGGCTGAAAAAGCTGTTGTTCCATTCCCACCCCCACGCACGGTTCATCAAAAAGTAGACCCACATTTCTTCTTGCTGCGTCTTGTCCATAACCTCCCACGAGCAGTGAGAGCTGAAGAACTTACTTAAAAAACTCATGAGTTTTGTTTTTTGATTTGATGTGAATGTATTGAATGTGAGTAGTACGAGAGAGGAGTACGAGAAAAGGACTGACCTTTGCAGGGCAACGCAGTAACCAGCAAAGAGGAGCATGTAGCTCGTGTATATGGGATGGCGGATCCACCGGTACGGCCCAAATGTGACCACGGTCTTGGGAACAACGAGGCGGTCAAAGTACTTTCCAAGGAAGAAGGCCGCCTGCCAGTGAAGGACAAACGCAGTTCCCAGGAGGAGCCATGCCACCGGCCCAGACCATGGCTTCGGAGGCTGAATAAGAAGGGCTTCCCAAGCAGCAAGCCAATGGCCGCCTACCACCGAGATGACGAAACCAATCTGCAGGCCCGCCCAAAAAGGGTCTGAATGAGCTGCTCTTGAGCTGAATGAATGAGTTGCTTCTTATGCTTGTGCTTGAAAGGTCACAAGAGAGCTGTAAAAGGAAGACTGGCAATGTGGAGACTGGCAACATTGTTCGTCATTCTTGGAATAATAGAACGGCATGAACTTCGTAGGAAGCATTTCACAAGTTTGTGGAGAAGCTCCATTGCTTCCAGTGGCTAATCTGTGTGGCAATCTCGCTTTCTACGCTCATCCCCATAAATGAGTTCTAAGGTCAACAACAAACTACAGAGTCGATTTCAAGGTTTTTTCGTTCCTCACAAGACCAACAGCATGTTCAGAACACTCGATTTGATAGTGAAACCTAGGATTAGTACTTGACCCTTGTATGAGACTGCGACTGTCCCTGGTGTGAGAGGCTTCTAGCAATTGGCTCTCATTTAGACCATCTATTTGAAACTAGGAAAAAATGACTCCAAGAGTAAGGAGCTGCACCTGAGCGAGCCGGCTGGTCTTGGTGGCCCATTGCTTGTCCTCTTCACGAGGGCTCAAGTCCCCGTAGACCCGCAGCCGAACAATAGCGCTAATGCAGAAAAAGAAGTAGTAGAAGAAGAAGAGGGTGAGTGGCCATCCGTCCACAAAGCCCTGCACACGAACTGCTCACTTTTGAGACATCTTCATCGCAACTGGGACTATGTATTAAACTCAACGAAAAACAAAGCATGGTCAATTGGCTAGCTGGCAACAAGCTCTACGCCTTGCATGGAGCCGGAGTTCAACAAAAATCACCAGAGAATGTACCTGCAAGAATCACTTGTTACATCCATTTCACCAAAGTAATGCAACGCAATATTTGGCAATTCATCTGGTTTGCTCATGTCACTTTGGCCAATCACATAGGATGAAGAGACGACTCTTTCACAGGGTTGTCAAACGCAAAAAAATGTGACAGTAAGTGAGCATGGAAATGTGATCTCACTTGGAACTGCCCGCAAGGCACGAGGATCAGCCATGTGAGTGTTCCTCCAAGCAGCACCAGCTGCTCCCATTCCCTCGCCTTCTTTTCCTTTTGCTTCATAGCTATTTTCAGGGTCCAAGCTCCCAATGCAATTGCTGTAGGCCATGGCCATATAATGAAGAACCATGAGGCAAACATTAGAGCCCTGGGAGTGAGAATGGTGCGCTGTAGTATAAAACATGTGAGAGCCACAGCCCCTGCTACTGCAAAAGCTGTGATCCCCCATTTCGCTGCGACTAAAGGAGTGATGTTGGATATAATCTCTCGTAATCTCTCCATGGGGGTGCCAGCCATTGCAGCTTCTGAACGTTTTTCTTGTCCTTCAACTCCCTCGTCCTTCGTTGCACCTTGCAATTCTGCCTCCATGGTTACATTCGTACCAAGCCTTCCATTCACGGCCTTTGGTTCTTCCTGTTCCGAAACTAAACTGTCTGCTTTTTCACTTTGGCTTTGATAACTTTCACCACCAGACATAGCTGCTTTTGAAAATTGACGAAAACGGGTGGCACTTGAATAGGATGGGTGTTTAAAAGTCGAGTCAGATGGTCCATGAGAGCTCTGTTTTCTGTCGAGTTTCAGAAACGATTGGACATTTGTTCCTGAAAACTGTTCCAGGTGAAAGGGCTCAGAGCACCTCTTGCTCCTCATGCATATTCCTCCTAATAAGGGGACCTTTCTGTTCATTGTTTGCCCCTTTACACCGATAATATTCGGGAATCTCTGCTCTTGCATAGCCATCTCAGATTTCCCGGCTCTTCCTACACAGCTCAGTGATCCCCTGCTGGGGAAAACGGCATTCATGGCCGCCAGTTGCATCGATTCCTCAAAGCTTACCTAGAAAACAATATCGGGTTATCTGCAATTTCTAAAACATCGACATACCGGAAGCGCCTGAAGGGACGAAACGTGGCCAAGCGTACATCTGACTGCATAACGTTGTCTCAAAAAGGGCGGTCCATTCAGAAGCCTCAGCGGACACCCCCTGTTCCTTGCTGCAGGGCCGCATAGGAGAGAGGAGTAGCACTGCACTGCGACTGCAGTTCAACTGATTTCCACTCGGCTTTCAAACGCAAATGCCGCTGAAAGGGAAAGGGATCTGGAGGAGCGGCTGAACACATCCATCCGGGCGTCACCGCTGACGAGGGTTAAGGGCCGGCCAACAGAGGCATGATTGCGCGATTATTGACATTGCGCAAAGAAAATTTCTTTCTATGCATATGTTAAGAGGGTGACATACTAGAGGTGCAACTGTGGACTCAGTACAGCTCAGATCCACCTGTTGTCGTCAAAGTCTCGGCCTGTTCCTGCCAAATATTGAAGCCGATAGTGATAGCGGAGGGTGGGAGAAGAAGCGGAGCTACTAGCAGATTTTTTTTTCGAGTAATAGTAATTTAGCTTGTAGGAGGTTTAACTCTGAGTGCGATCAAGAAAGTGGTCATGGCTGCCATTATGCAGTCGGAGGAGGTGGAGCCGCAGGTCGACCCTGTGCCTCTGTACAACAATTTTACAGCTGTCTATGGGGAAGGAGAGGAAGCTGAAATTGCTACAAAGCGCTATGAGTGGCTGGCAGCTGCTTTCAGCAAGCGCTATGGCACAGAACCACAGGCATTTGCTAGGGCTCCAGGTGTGAACTACTGCTGTCACATTGAGCAGCCTTGGGCAGATGAGTTTCTGTTTTGGCTCGTTTAAGGTTCTATCCCTTTTTTCATTATGGAAACGCAAGAGCATTTTCAGGTGCTCAATGAAAACGTGCAGATCATTCCTGGCTTCCCTGTGCGATGTTTCGGTTGTACCGTGTGTTTCACTTCTGATCAGTGGGGAGGACGATACACTGTTTGGCAGTTTGATGTGACTGAGGACGCTCTGTCAGCTAGCGAATTTTGAGGCAAATAACAAGAAGGAATTAATCTTTTCTTTGATGAAGGGGCAACTGCCAAACTTGTTGGCTCTGGCAATATCTGCAATGGAATGGAGTCATTTGGACTCTGAAATTCGCCTGGCAGACTGTTTCTCCATTTTTTTCAGAGAGGATATATTTGCAAGTTGGTTAGGGAAATGATCGAAGATTCTAGGAGTTTGATTTTTTGTCTCTAAACAGTGGTCTGCAGCTCAACATTGCTCACAAAGCATTTCTTCATGTCGGATTGACTAACTGTATTTTCTGAAATACGAATTCTGAATTCGCCGTATTTTCTGAATTAACAATCTTCGCATTGCCATACTGTCTGTCGGTTCTCCGTGATCCAGGCCGCGTTAACTTAATTGGAGAACACATTGACTATGAAGGCTATGCAGTTCTTCCGATGGCAATTCGCAATGACACTATTGTGGCAATAAGACGAGTAGACGGCGAGACAAATCCTGTTCTTAAGATTGCAAACATATGGCCTGAGAAGTATCCTGCAGTGGAGTACGCTGCAGATCCAAGTCAGGTATGATTTCCTCCATGTCAGTCATCTTAACCTAGGATGTAAGAGCCGTAAACTGTATTGCTAACTTATCTTGCAGCAGGTCGCACAACAGCGTAATAGAAGTACAGATAATGCTGGATACCTTTATGTCGTCCAAAGCACGTATCTTCTATCAGGCAACTCTTGCCAACGGACAAACTTTTCGGAACTTGCAATTCAACACTGTCGATATGGTACAGCTAGAAGCTGACTTTGAAGTATCCACAAGCAAAACGAGCACATGATCATGCGAAACGTACCGTGGATTGCCTAGAAGCTTGTGATAAACTATGCTAGAGATGGAGTGACCACATCGTCCATTGTTTGTAGAACAAAGCAAGCAGAATAGCTCAATATGATGGCAACCCTTTGCTATTCCACACATATGTCCTACTTTTTCGACCATGAAGTACTATGCTTGTCAGCTCTCAAACCAAGAAATGGCTCCGCATGGCTGCAGGAGGTTGACCTGAAGAATCACAAGTGGGCTCACTACTTCCTTTGCGGGTGAGGCTGATCCGGGGATTGGGCTGCCTAACGAGAGTACTATCTGTAGTACCATCTTTCCATTTGGAGCAGTGTTTTGGGTTCTCAAAGAGACCTTTGCGTGTGGCTGCTGGTTGCAAACATTTATTCCAACTTAGCTACGCTCAGAACTGCATGGTCGGCTAAGCTCAAGCAGCTCTTATGCTTTGGCTACTGGGAACTGTAACCACTAGTGAACCCTCCCAAGTTCGAGGAGAGGGAGGGAACGAGCTTGATGAGCGTGAAATATTTGAGTAGGATAACCCTAATCTTTACATTTTACTTTTCCTGGCTCGTTATGCTCACCCGCATTACATGATTCATTTTGTAGAGTTCAAGGGCCTAAAGTGAAGTGTTGTTTGTGCAAGTCCTAATCCTGCTCAGTTTTGAGATTGCTTTAATGCCGTCTATGGTTGCAGTTACAAGGGCGTATATGACCATTTGCGCGAGCTCGGCTTCCACGTTACTGCGATTCCTTCATTGGAAGTGCTTGTGGATGGATGTGTTCCAACAGGTAGGCGAGATAAGTGCGTTGAAGGAAACCTGCCTCACCAATAACCAACTGTATGGGCAAGTGTCCGTTCTGTCTGTCTTTCCCTTTGTATGTTTTGTATCGCTGTATCGCTTTGTAACGTTGAAGTTCGCAACTTGATGCATTGAGGGCTGCCAAAATGTTGAAGGTGTTGGGTTTTGGGATGGTCATCAGGTGCCGGTCTGTCGTCTTCTGCAGCCCTTGTGTGTTCCTCTGCCATTGCTGTAATGCAGATACTGGGCTTCAGCTTTTCAAAGGTATCCTTTGTCCCTCGCTTGAAGAGAAAATTGTTCAATTTTTAATTGCCTTTCCTAATCGATCGGCTTCTTTGTGTTTTTACACCCTTAAAGCACAGGAGTTTGCTAATTATTCTCGTTTGTTGTGGCAAGTTTTCGTTGCAAACATGTATCCATGGTTATTTTGAGAAGGTCTCACACTTCTCAGCCCTCGGAGACTAGCGCACAATGTTGTAATACTTGGATGAGTTTTGGGAATTCCTGCAGAGTGATGTGGCAGCATTCACATGCAAGTGTGAACGGTACATCGGAACGCAGTCGGGGGGAATGGACCAGGTGAAGTTTTTGCCCTTCTCGTTCTTTATAGCGGGTGTTGCTTTACGGTGATCTCACTTAATCGTGGAGGGGCGCTCTTCAACATATTTCCTACTTAAAGTGCATCACTTTTTTCTTTTTTTTCTGATGTATTGTAAGTATTGTATTGTCCTAGTGCTTTTTGTGCTTAATGTATAGACTTGACTGTGCTCTTACTGACTCTTAATAAGGGAATTGTGCCTTGGCTTTTGGAAGATCAGGCCATCTCAGTGATGGCTCTTCCAGGGGTAGCTATGCTTATTGAGTTTGATCCGGTCCAAGCAACTGAAGTGAAGCTGCCGGAAGGTGGAACTTTCGTTATTGCCAACTCGTTGACTATTTCAAATAAGGCGGAAACAGCAGCGACGAATTACAACAACCGAGTGGTCGAATGCAGGCTCGCTGCGGTAAGTCACAGGAGTTGACTTCGGATGACTGATTATGGTGCCACAGGACTGAAAGGAATCTATTGATTGAGGAATGGGATAGGGAGACGTGAATACGGACAAAAAAATGGTTGAAAGTCAAAAACAACGCGATTTAACTTTGACTCTATGTATTGAGTGTAACCGTGAGCTTGGGAAGTAGCTTCTGATAGGAGTCTAAGGGGAGGCTGAAAAAGTACCAAAAAAAAAGGAAGGTAAGGGGAAAGCATCCACTCTTGTTTCTAATTTCCTCAACCGGATGGTGGAACAGATGGTCCTGTCAGTGAAATTGGGGGATCTTCCACCCCACAGAGCCCTTAAGGAGATCACAACTCTCAGTGATGTGGATGGCGTTTGGAAGGGTGCTGAATTGGCGGAGGGAGGCAGGGCCAAGGGTGTTGCACTCGCTGTGGAGGTATTCAGTTCAGACATGGAAACCCACTTCAAAGGTTGCAATAGCTTCTCTCTGTAGAAACTGTGAAGAGGAAAGGATTGGTAACTGAATGATTGAATTTCTGAAGTCCTACTGCTCTGCTCATGACAGAAGTACCTGCATGATGAGCCGTACAGCACTGAGGAAATTGAAGGAATTCTGGACACAAGTCTGTTAAAGATTTTCTCCGACTCTCCAACATCTTTGGCTGTGTTGGAGCGAGCCAAGGAGTTTAAACTTGCGCAGGTTTGTGGCCGTCAACATTCTTCATTCTGATCTGAATGTGATTTGATTCAGTGCACGTGTTGTCCAGTCAGGTTTCACATTAGGTCTGGTTATGTACTTTCTTTGTGGAAACGAGTCTGCCCGTGCTCTTCTGATATCAAGAATATTTGAGGGCTTATTTTTGTTTTTGTCAAGAGGGTCCTTGCAGAGGGCGAAGCATGTCTACACAGAAGCGCTCAGAGTACTCGCTTTCCGAGAAACTGCAGCATCTGCACAGTCTGGGTAAGCTACCGATAGAAAGACCAAACCACCCTTCGTCCCGAGCTCCCTTACAATTCATTTGGTACATAAAAGGAACGAACAGAAATAGAAGTAAAGTGGATGTGGATTAGCCACTCAAGCGAATCACAATCTGCTGCGGCAGCCATGTCTGACTACCTGTCCAAGGGTATGTGGTGTGACTTTATTGCTGGCAGAGAGGCGACACAGGAGGAGGTTCTGGAGAAGCTGGGCAGCCTTATGAATGAGAGTCACGAGAGCTGCAGCAAGCTCTATGAGTGCAGGTGGGTGACTTTGACCTTTGCACCCGTCATAAGGGGCATATTCCGCGACTGTAAATCGTGAAATTTCAGCCCCATAAGTTGTAATGCAATGAAGCAAAGGCAGCTGAATGTTTACAGCATAACCGAGTGGTGCCATATCTCCGAGAACAACATCGTCTTGGGAAGAGATGAGTGGGAGACAATCAAGGATTCTTACAGCAGCTTTTCCAGCAGGTCCTGATTTCTCTACTATGGGATTTTTGCAGCTGTCCGGAGCTTGAGGAGCTCGTTCAGGTTGCCCGTGAAAGCGGAGCCTTGGGAGCGCGTCTCACCGGAGCAGGATGGGGAGGATGCATGGTGTCCCTTGTAAGGGATGACATGGTGGAGGGCTTCATCCAAGCCCTGAAAGTAAGTTATGCGTTTACTTTGGGCAGAACAACGTTTTTGAATAGTTTTCTGCATCTTTGTTTTCCACTTAAGGACGCCTCATTATGTGTTCACGGCTCGTCTTTCTTCCTGCCATATCTTTTGTTACCGACTCCATTCTCTCTCTCTTTTTCTCTCTCCTATCAACCCTAATGTTCTAGAGTTTCCTGTGGCTGCAGGAGGGCTACTTCAAGAAGCGGATTGAAATGGGGCTCGTGAAGGAAGGGGATCTGGATGCCGTGGTTTTTGCCTCCAAACCGGCAGCCGGAGCTGCCACTTATGTGTTGTAAAACACACTGGGACTCTTTGTACAAAACGAAAAGAATGAAAGTTTTTTGTGTTCGGTTAGATACTGGCACGGAAGGAAAACAGAGACATCCCCCATTTGCATTATTCCAGTTGATCAATCCCTCTGCAGATTCCAGTGGCGATTCCAGATCCCTCTTGTCTATTACAGTTTTGTTAGCTACCAGGCGAAACCTTTTGATTATGCCATCAGGGAGATATTTGGCAGCGGTCTGATTGTTAACCTGCCCTTTGGAGCGTTTTGATGAAGACAGCAGGTAGTCGTCCAGGCACCTTCAGTCTTATGGCGATGGTGTTTTCCTTGTGTTAGAGCAGTTTTTAAGTGTGGATTCAACAAGATGAAAATGTACGATGTTTCGGAATTGTGATTTCAGTGTGGTCATGTAGAGGGATATGAATCACTACAGCTTCAAAAGGCCAAATGACATTCAAAATATCGACAAGTTCAAAGGTGCACATAACCTATCCTAAAATAAAAAAGAATCAATCACTTTCATGTGCTATTCTGGAGTATCCATCATGCTACATCTGGCCACAACTAGAGCATTGTATGATTCCCCTCTCAAAACCAGCGTGGCGTAGAGACGAGACAAGAAGATGCCAGCAATTGCTTGGAAGCAGCCAGTTTCTGACCAATTTCAACATATCAACACGGAAACTTCACACATAAACGCTGTAGCACAAGGAGCCCTGACAATGTCATGAAAGCTGCCCACATTTCCTTGGTCTGGCCACACTGACGGGGGAATGCAGCGCCCAATGCGGACCAAGGCATGATCGGTCACAAAAGATAACTCGACTTTGCTGAATCCTGCACTGCCAAAGCTGCCTAGAAGGGTTTTCATCGTCGCCAATAACTCCGGATCTCCATGATCATGGCTGTTCCAACCGGACGAGCAGGCGAAAGGGAGAAGTTCGACCTCACAAGCGTTCTGAATATCTCCGGCATTTTGACAGCTGCACGATAGACTCGTCGAATAGCTTTTGAAGAGTTTAAGTGGCCTAAAAACTGCTCACTTTTTGCTGGGCAAAGGCCTCCTACCAGGGCAGGTGACGGTGAGTAGAACTTCCATCATTCATAATACCTCAGCCTTACTCTCAGAGAATGGTTCAAGACAATAGAAGCAAGCTCGGATGTTCCGTTCATGGATCGAGTTCTGCGATGAAAAGCTGAAACTGGTTGGTTGGAGCATCGTCTTGCACGTTATCAAGAGTGACGTTTGACCCGTCTTCATGGCACCATCACCAGGAGTGATAGGCTTCTGCTTTGCTGACAAATGGCGCATGTAGCCCAAATGTTACCAAGGAGTGGCCCTTCGTCCTTCACGTATGAGTGTTCAAGACAGTGCGCCCGTCACTCATCCAAAACATTGACTAGCTCATATTCCACGAGCGAAAGATTGTTGTCCCCTTTCACTGCAAAGTCAGCGGGTGTCGTTGGCTCAATGCGTCCCCATTTATCGACGGCCAGACGCATTGATCCCCTGAACATATCAATCTTTGAATTGCGGAGAATGACCGTTGCACCCTCTGACATCACATCAACTGCAGATTAAAAAAAAAATACCACAGACATCCAGTTAGTGCACGTTCAATTTTCCCTATCCTTTAGTAACTTTCTATTTCGAGGGCAATCGACCGCTAAAAATAACTACTATAGTGCATTGCAGACTGAAAGCAAGCAGCGGACGCTTTAAGTAGAACGCCTCGAAAGACACGCCCAAAATCACACTACTGTGGTAGAGAGAAAGCAAGAGATAAGAGACCTTGGCCACGGAAACCACCAAAAATCATCGATTTCCCGTCACTCTCGAAAGACATGACACCAGCGAGGAGCAGGAAAGTCTTCGAGCCAAGCCACAAGACTAGGCGCACTCCCCATCTCCATCCGTTTTCCATTCACCCACTCCTCTCACTTGTATATATCTCACTCAGTAAGGAAAAGAAATGAACACCACTTCGATACCATGGCAGACATGACGATAAACATCCAGTAGATGCATTTGCAAATACCTTGCTCGTTCCGAGCAGTGAAAACAATGACTCCCGTTTCATCTCCCACGATGCACTCCGCAATACGCGTCTGGCGAGCCTGGCTGTGGTCTGCTCTAGGACGCTGCATTACCAACTTCGAGCTCACAACCTTCACTGTCAGGTTGTGCCCGGAGGTTCCCGGACGGAGCTCCTCCACTTTGATGAACACAGGCTTCCTCAGAGGTGGCCCCGCCATGGCTGACAGCTCGCCTCGAGCTCCCCTCCCGGAGGAAGACGCGAGAGAGCGAGAGAGAGAGAGAGAGAGAGGTGGGTGGGCAAACCCTAAAGGCCCTCTCTCTCACTTCCAACCCCCTCCCCTGCGCAGCTTCACCGTCGTCGGGCGAAGAAGGCCCCAATATTGGGCGAAAGGGACAGAAATGAAATTTGGTTCCGGAACGGAGCCAATGAGGTTCGATTATGAGCTGGGAAGCAAAAAGCGCGTAAGATTGCTGATGATCGGACGGCTCCAACTTCCCCGATCTGCCATGGGATGATCTCAGCCGTCCGTATCATCGGCACGTGTGGAGTATGCGAATTGGCATTTCGTGGTTTCGGCGCTGCAACTGTGGATCGGCATTGGCCCCGCAATGGGACGGAGGGCATGAAACGGTACCGCTTAGAGCCTTGTTGCGATGAAAGTTGTTGAACAATGTCTTAGGCAGCTTGCTGCTCTCATGAACCATTGTCCAAAGTATGCAGTTTCTCTTGGTACCATTCATGACATGATTCTTTCGCACTTTAGATGCATATTGTGATGTTTAGAACACGTCTTGCAAAAAAAAGCATGGCCTACGCTGCTTGTCAACGACAATACCAACAACTTCAATCGTTACAATGTCACACAAATTTAAGAGTAATTTCAAGGAAAATCAAAAGCATTAGGAAAAAACTTTGTAAAGCTATCTTGCATTAGCTATACAAAGAGAGTTAACCTCCAAACGGTCCCCCATCCTTTGTTGAACGTCCCCCCTTGTCTTCACGTTATGGCTACTAAAGGCCATATGGTAACCTACTTCACATGCATGGATGCATTCACAGCCTTTCCGTACAAGGCTAGCCAAATACAAAATTGCAAAAGTATGTACATATTTGCTGAAAGTCTGCTATTGTTGCGGAAAAACTCCATGGTTGCATGGTTCAAGGCATCACATTGAGGCTTATTCCGACCTTGGGCTCCTTCTGCTCGCCCTTGCTCATCACGTCCCACTCCGCTTGTATGCCAATCGTTGAATTGGGTTGAAACTCATGCTGCACACAAACAGACCCCCTGTCAAACCCTAATAAGCCCTGATACAAAGGCACTACCGTCTCTACCACTCAGCAGCTCCCATCTCCCCCTGCTCCATCCCCACAGACCCTATATACTGCCACCACTCCTTCGATGTTCAAACAAAACTCTGACAAAAACAAATTCATCTTTTCCCTTTGTTTTGCGTCTCCTCCTGCCATTACTAAACCAACCCCCCACTCCAAAAAAAAAGAACAACAAGCCCCTCCTCCTCTCTCTCTCTCCATTGCCGTACCTGCAGCAGCCCTGCCACCCTCCCTTGGTTGTCAAACTTGGCCTTCATGGTGGTCTTGCTGTCCGGCTGGAAGGAGATGCCGTAGGTGATGACGTCAGGGGAGCTATCCAGAAACCGCGAGTACTGCGTGGCCACTTGGAGCCTTGGGTCCACGCTCTGACTCACGACCACCTCCACCGCCCTCTTCGCCCGCACGTTGTAAATCGCCGCCGCGTTCACCGACCCCTGCGAGATGCCAATGCCTGCCACGTGGCAAGGCATACACAACACACGTGGCAGCAGTCAGCACGCCATTTTCCAGGTAGCATTCGAGCACTCCCCCTCCCCCCTCTTTAAAAGAAACAGGAAAAGCAATAAAGTCAGAGGACGAGGGGGGAGAGAGACGGGGAGAAAGAGAAAGAGAGAGGGAGAGAGTGAGAGAGAGAGACGAGATGCTTTTAAATTCTCATTTCGCTTTCGGAAGAGGATTAAAGAGTAAAATCAAGGAAATGAAGACCGCCGGTAACAACCTGCGTTTAATTTCGACACTTGCCCAGTTTCGCTGTCGTATCCCATTTCTGCGCCGAGAGAGAAGTCGCCCTTGAAGCCTCCGAGAGTGGCGCTGAGCTCTATAGGGGGCTTCGAATGAAGGCCTGTCGACCCAAAAAAGGTAAAATGCTGATGGCGGTATGCGACTGTGGCGAGGCCCTGCTTGAGCAGAGGGTAGCTTCCTTGAAGGGTAGCCGTCACATTAGGGGAAGGTTTGCTCCACGTCAGCTTTCCCTGCAAAAGGGAGAGACTAAACGCATAAGTGAACCAATTAATTAACGAAAAAAAAACAAACAGTCAATGTACAGAAAATTTGTACATTTGATGACGGGTCAGTGGGTCAGATAAAGATTCATGAGTACTGCGATGGCTTGAAAGACAGCGGGAAGGAAAATTGATCGTTATATTAAAAAAAAACTATGTGAAAAAGTTAATTACGTTGCAGAACGAGGACCAGAAAACAAGGACCAGCTTATTAACATTTGGAAAATAAAACAGTAAAAAAAAACATGTAAGTTACCACTTCCATAGAGCCATATTCCACGCGCTTACCGTTCTAGAAGATTCACCCTTCCTTCCCAAGAAATAATTTTATCAGACACCTCGTCCCTTTAACCATTTCCAAAGCAAAAAAATCCCATTCCGAAAACATAGTAAAAAAAATAATCCTCCAGCCTCCCCACCTCCTCCCTTAACCCTAAAATGAAAGCCCCCCTCCCAAAAACCCCTAAAATCCAATCCTAAAATCCACAACCCGAAGGGTACCTGCACCACGCCCGTAGTCCCGGTAGAAAGCTCCGCAGCGACCCCTGGCGCTGGCGCGACCGTAGTCGTGACAAGGCCCAAAATTAGGTCATCCATTTTGCTGAAGACAGTGGACAAAAGAACGCCGACTGGCGTGACAGCTGTCACGCTCGCAGCATGGCCCGTCTGGAAGCCCTTGAAGAGGAGATTGCGTGCCGGAAGCCCTAATTCCGAGAACAGGACGGGAGGGGCGCCCTTGGGTATTTGATGAAGCCATGGCTCCCTCTTCTCAGAGCTCTTCTCTCGGTCGCTGTGCTTCGCCCACCCGCGGGGTGGCGAGTCGAAAGAGACGGTCTTCCTCCGCCTGTCGGGGGGAGGCCCCGGAGGGGAGTCGGAGGGAGGAGAGGAGGAGGGGGCTGGACGGTCCATGAGGAAGCTCCTGAGGGCACTGCCAGAGGCGTGGAGGGATGGAGGGAGAGGGATGGAGGGAGAGGTAGAGAGAGAGGGAGAGGGAGGAGAGGGAAGGGAAGTGCGAGGGACAGGAGAGAGTGCGCTGGCAAGCAAGGCCCCGTCGGCGCATGCGGGACACGTGGCGCGCATATGGGGACGCCGCTTGTTGAATCGCCACGTATATGTTTGACATTTTAAAATATATTGCATTTACGATCAATGGAACAGAAGGTCAACATGTCCGAGTGGTTAAGGAGACAGACTTGAAATCTGTTGGCATTTGCCGCGCAGGTTCGAACCCTGCTGTTGACGCTTCCAAGCTCTTTTCTCTCAACGCCGTGAACTTTTTTTTTTCTATGAAGAAGAGTGCGTACATACAACACGCCACCCGCGTCCAGGACAAAGGCACTGGAGAGTCCATAATCGACATTGCACTGCCACTGGGAACGTGGGAATGCTTGCGACTTCAATGCCCATGCATAGTTCTAATGAGGAATAGGGAAAAGTTATTTCGGAAACAGTACATGCCTCTTGCGATATGTACTTACAACAGCGCGATAAAGAGTACTACTTTCGAAACAACTCCCCAAGCAAAACCCTTCCGTTCTTTTCAAGACAAGCCCTGTCATCTTGGTGATAGTCGCCGATGTCATTTTCAAGGAGCATGACTTCCATGAAAACGTTGAGACGTGAGTTCTTAGTTCTTTTGCTTCAATACGTTTATCAAAGCTTCTAACTGACCATCGACCTGCCAACCATTCTTTAGGGCCATCAATATTTTCCGATCCGGTGATCCAACCTGCACAAACCTGAAGTCGCACTTTTAAAGGAGCGTTCGCAGCAGGTTCCGTGGCCCTTCAAATGCCCTCCCTCCGCATTTCAGGCTCCAACAGGCCGTCGAGACGGTACGTATGGGTGTACGGTACTGCCTTGGGGTTAAACACATTCAGATATTACTGAGATGTTTCTAAATGTTTTTAAAAAGCGTCAACAGCAGGGTTCGAACCTGCGCGGCAAATGCCAACAGATTTCAAGTCTGTCTCCTTAACCACTCGGACATGTTGACCTAAGCATAATATTTTGTGGTAAAAAATTAATTAAAAATTGTCAGTCGCCACCTCAGCTA
Source organism: Zygnema circumcarinatum (assembly GCA_037447605.1). Lineage (NCBI taxonomy): Eukaryota > Viridiplantae > Streptophyta > Zygnematophyceae > Zygnematales > Zygnemataceae > Zygnema > Zygnema circumcarinatum. The sequence goes on from CM074805.1 coordinate 4,101,113, forward strand.
TACATTCAACCTGGCAGTCCCCAGGTCAACGTCCTGTCGGCGTGAAATCCCGCCAGCGCCCCCGCCCGATCAGTTCGATGTACGGTCATACTTACGAGCCACGTGGATGAATCACGTGTCGCCACGACCTTCCACGTGGACGCAATTCGGACAAAAAATGACCCGCGCTCGATCTGTACATTTCGTCAGCTGTACCCTGGTCCCTGGGCGTGTGCATTTGTCGTTTTCACATAGGACAGCCGGCAACGAGACGGCAGGGCGAGGGCTGCCGGCCGGCCCGAACGTCCGTCCGTCCGTACGCGCCCTTGTACGGCAGGACCTGTGGGAGCCCGGGGGGCCCCCAGGCTCGTCCGGACCAGGTCGCGTGGTTCTTGAAGGGAAGGAGGGGCGGCGGAAGTTTGTCCACGCTGAGGACCGGCATCATCGGATTCGTCCACGTGGCGCAACTGTACCTCCGTACAGCTAGCTGTTCCATCAGCACGGCTTGTTTCTCGAGGGACCACGGCCATCTTGCGTCCGCTCAGGAGCTGCCACGTGGCGTCCAGCCCCCACCCCGTCCTCCCGCCACGTCGGAAAATCCCCTCGTATCTGCGTCGCTGGATCCCTCAACAGCCGCATCGGTACCGTCCGATGAGACACGCCTGCTGTGTGAGCCGTCGATCCAGGTCAACTTTGTCCACGTGGCCGTCTGAGTCAGCACGTCGCTCTACGTGGCGGGCTCCGCGGAGTTTATCCGCTCGCCGCGTGACGCGACACGGACCTTTTTGACGCCGGGAGGGCTAAAATGCGGGACTGCACACCGGACCGAAAATGTGCCCAAAACTGCTAACCTGGTTTTCATGGAGAAACCGACTTTTGGAAACGGGTACAATTGGGGTATAGTGCGCCCCTTGTCCGGGCCTGCTTGGTTTCTGTGCTCGCCCCTCTCGGCTCGCTCTCTCACTCTCTCTCCCTCTCTCCCGTTCTCCTGCTCTCGCTCGCCTGAGCAGTAGGAGGTTTTTTTTGGAGAAAACATGGATTCCGCATGTCCGAGAGGAGGGGGAGCCACGGAGACGAGTCAGCAGCGACGTGTGGCGATATTGCGGCGCCACCTGTCGTCTCTTCCTGCAGGTGTTGCCAAGATTCCTTGCCAGACATTTCACAGTTGAAGAATTCTCCGTGGCGTTGTCATGGAACGGGAAAGGTTCCCTTCTTGGACGGATTGCACAATAGCCGTTCAGCCTTTGACGTAATTCTGCGCAGTCTTGGCTGCTGTGCAGCTCAGCGACGCTCGGGCTTCAAGCTGTTTGCATATACATCATTGCATTTATCATATTCTTTGCATCCGGGCTTACATGTGTTCTAGAATTTGGACGTCCTAATCTTTGCCTTTCAAGTCCATTGACTCAAGTAAGCTTCTCACTGTCCATTTAAAAGGCTTCCTTTAATAACGCTGAGAGTATTTCACGAAGGAATCTGCTGATCCGAGGAAAGAATCGAATTGATTCTTTCTTTAGCGTCTGTCAATTTTAAGATTATCATTCACAAATATTTGCAGCTTGCAAAGGGCACATATGGCGCATTGCTGCCTTGAGCTGCGCTTCGTCAGGCAGCTCCATGTAGCTGTTCAGGATTTTCTGAATCCTGCTATTTTGGAGCATTTTCACGCTTGTCGTTATTGAAATTACGTGCGTGTTTTGTGGCCATTTGCTTTTCTCCACCTAGCGAGGCAGACAGACTTACTTTAATTCCTTTCATAAAGCGACGATTCAGCAGCAGTGTGATTGAAGGCAGTGGCAGGAATGCCGTCTCTTTCTCGGAAATTGTTATTAATGTGAAGTACAGGATGTACTTTTATTGCCAGAAAGTAGAAGTACGAAGGCGCCTATGCAGTCTTGCATGCCTTATCCTAATGGAAAACAATCATACGGCACATTTTTATAACATTTTTGCATTTGATTTTTAGTTTGGCTCGTTTTCTTCATACTGCACTCCTCGTGATTCATCATCAGTAGTTGCGCTATTGACCATAAAAATAGAACATAAAGCGCGCCGTATTACAGCTTGAGCTATGAAACCCTGAGCTGTAAATAAGGTACAAGCTTCTCGGTATTGATTTATTGATTTACCTCAGAGTTTTATAATTTGAATAGAACAAAGCAATGGTTCGCGAGCTTGGATGTTTTTGATTCGTAGAAAGGCCCATTGAAGTTTTGCATTCGTGTAGCATTTGCATATCCATAAACTCGCATGTTTCAGCTGACAGCCCTTCCTTCACGCATTTTAAAGCCGGCAGCAGCTCTTATGACCTAGAGCTATTGCTGTACCTTCCAGTGAAAGGCTAATGTTTAAAATTTGAAATCTCGCTCTTATCTCTACCTCTTGGATGAAGTGAGGACCACGAGGTTTAGACTGCGGCATGCAAACTTTACAGATTTACGATGCTGTCAAATCTTAAGCGGGCACGAACTTTTGCCTTTTAGAGCTTTCAGTCCTTCACATGCATGCTCTAACAATCATGGTTTCGCAATGCAGGCGATGGAGTCATTGGCGAGATGCTTTCACGTGAATGTACAGCCGGCGAGTTCTACAAGGGTAAGTGCTAATCATTAAAGAGAATTTTGGTGTAGGAGGTTCAATTGAGGGCAGTAGTTACGAGTTCGATGATCGGGATCCCTAGCGATTGATCTACCATGGGGAAAGTCGAAAATGTTTTTACCAACTTCATAGATAACGGATGTCCAGCAATCTCAGGGAGCAGTTAGAAGGGAAACCACAGCAAACCTTAGCAGAGGAGGTAGTGTTCGTTTTGCTGAGCTGACTAGGTTTTCAAATGATGTACCATCCACACCAAAGCTCAGTTTAACTAGACACCGCAATAAACTGGAAGGTAAGTCACAAAGAGCTCATTATATTTTGAAGTAAAACGCTTTAATCAATGTCGTAGTTGATGTGACGTCCCAATGTTTCTTCTCTTCATTAAGAATTGCCATATTCTAGGCCACGAGCATGTTGATGTAACAAGGTGGGGTCACTTACGTTGCTGCAGACGAAGGTTTCAGTGTGGTGCTGCCCGAGAAGTTGTCAGAAAACAAGTGGAACGTGTACAGGTGAATGAGTCTTTAGCATAAAGGCTGTTCAAAGGAGAGTCTTTTGTTTTCTGAAATGGATTTTACAACTTGTTCGCGTACTTTATTTAGGAGCTGTTCTGCTGGATCATAAATGACGGAGACAAGTGTAACTAGGCAGTAGACAAGTGCGAGTTGGGAGAGTCTCGTACAGTGAAATGGTAGTTGGGAGGGTCACCATTTTTGTACCCAAGCTTAGGGATACAACTGTAGTGCGCATGTGCTGTGGAAAGGACAAGCAAACTGTTGTATCCAGCCTTCCTGGCCCTGTCGTGCTTGGCTCCATGCATTGACAGATCTGCAAGATCACCATACAAGCTGATCGACAGTTATCCTCAGACACACATAAGGACGGTCCATGACAATTTCGAGTAAGTAGTTCGCTCCTTTTGCTGCTCTTCGTATGCAGTTTAGTACTACATTGAAGCTTCCGCTATCGGCAAGATATATTATGAGGCAATTTTTGCTGTCCCTTTTGCTGCATTGGTGTTATTTCGGAGTGGTCATCCTCCAGCACTCAGGCATGTTTTTTAATCTTGTAGGTATGCCATTGAGACTTACACGAATGAACCATGCTTTGGAAGTCGTATTCGTCCCAATGGCACTGTTGGCAGGTAAGCAGTTTTGGGTGTTTCTTAAATGATTCACGCAATTTTTGTCAGTGCACTGTTTGAAGTAAGGTGGTGTTAAGTTGCTTCATGGATTTCTATCTAGCGTTTGGTTCATCATTTGTGCACGCAAGAGCTTGGGTACGCTTACAGATAGTTTAAACCATTGCCAAACACTAGACAGCCTCAAGCATTCCCACTCGAATCAAGAAAATACAAACACAAGTACAGTACGCGAGATTGAAATAAACTTAGTCACTGTCTTATCTGAGATACAATGCCGTTTATTATGTTTTTTTTTCCTTTCCTTTGTAGGAAGAAGCGGAAGAACTGGAGCATGCATTTGCAGTGGTTTCGACGTATGCCATGTATGGTAGTCATTTGAAACTAGTCTCAGATTTTTCTCACCCTGGGTTTTCCAGTTATCAGTGGATGACCTACAACGAGGCCGGAGAATCTCGCACAGCTCTTGGGTCTGCCCTTGTTCATATGGGCCTTGAGAAGGTATGCTTCCCCCATTCCATACAGCAACTTATTCAATAAAAGTGCTGGAGGCTGTCTTCTTCTCACGTGCTCTTACATCTTCTCCCGTGCTCCTACATGTCCTCACATGCTTCCATATGCCCTCATATGCTCTTTCACGATTCACCATGTTCTCTGCTGATCTTGCATGCTGTCACATATTCTGACGCACTCTCAGCTGTTTTCACGTGCTCTCTCATACGTGATGTTGTGGGAATGGGCTTTCGAGACAGGGCGCAAGGGTGGGGCTGTACTTCATCAATCGCACTGAATGGATGATTACAGATCTTGCATGCATGGCATATGGCTTTGTGTCAGTGCCGCTCTATGACACCCTTGGTGAGTATACATTGACTAAGGAGGCTTGCTGAAACATAACTGTTAAATAATAGCTGTTAAACGGGTTTTCTGCATCCACAGAAGTCGGTGTGGTTCATTCCGGGAGCTAATGATGTTCTTTTCTGACCAAGGAGGAAGAGATGTGTGTGAAGTGTTTCTCTGAAGCCCCGTCACTTGGATTTGTCCATATGATGCAGGTCCGGATGCAGTGCAATACATCATCAATCATGCGGAAATTTCAGTCATATTCTGCACTCGCGATAAGCTGCACACAGTAGGTATTTATATCCTGGCCGGTTTTTTCCAGGGAGCAGCAGGCTGATACAGCAGAATGTTTGCGAGAGATAAGAAGACAAGACAGATAAGTTGGAGCCCACCATCCTCAGCCACGTTTGGCCTGTGAACTGGGAGGTTTAAAGATGTGAGTTTTGTCCCCTTTCCTCCTTCTTTTTGCAGGTGATGGACAGTTTGGTGGAATGCCCTTCAGTGCACACGGTGGTGGTGAGTGCTGAATCCTACTTCAAAATGAAATCTACATAAAAAAACTGTAAACACTGAAGACTAGTTACGAGATGATGATTGTGAAACATTGGCTGAGCCTTCTGATTGCCCTGTGGTTGGAATTTGACCCTGGCAGGTGATTGGCGGAAATGAGCAGCTATTGCCAATTGTCAGCTCTAAAGCAAATGTCACGTACATCTCCTACACCAAGCTTGAGGCTCAGGTATTCCTTGTCCCTACCTTGGAATAGTACAGCACAGGAGGATGCAGATGCTCGACTTTAGTTTATCTATTCCTTACTTTCCTTTGTATACTTCCATATGGAAATCTTTGCACAATGCAGGTCCCTGCAAGTTGATCAAACAAAAGGACACTTTCTGTCAGCTAAACGGCGATGATGGAGCGGCTTACTATTGGCTGTGCAAAGGAAGGCAATGGCTTAGCCCAATACTGCATGTCTGACTTAATAAACTGCTCTTATGCTCTTATCTGGGGTTCAGGGCCGTGGAAACCCTTGTCCATTCTCGCCTTCAGAACCGAACGAGCTTGTGAGCATATGCTATACGAGCGGGACTACCGGTGTGCCCAAGGTCAGTGCAAGCTGAGAATTGGAGCAAGAAGACGGCTGTGAGGAAGGTCACTAAGCAAACCAGTTAAGCAGTTTTAAGGGCTTTGTGGGCTCTTTAGTTTTTCTTTGATTGAATTGACTTGCTGGTCGTTGGGCTGTAGGGAGCGATGCTGACTCATCGGAGTATTGTTGCCAGCTCAGCAGGAGCTTGCCATGGAGCCATCATCTGTCCCGGAGATGTGTGAGTGCTATGTCAGATTCACTCACAAGCAGGGCCGTAAATGCGGGTTTTTAGTAGGATAAAGGACCGGTCGCTTTCTGAGATGTAACAGTCTCATGTACCATTCATGCTCGTATATGGTCCTGCTTACCGCGGTTGAATTGTTTCTGTAAGAAGACGAGCCTCCTAGGGGAAGTGTTGGAACTCTCACACTGGAGAGTGGTCTAAGAGAGGGAGGTTTTGCCACTTCCGCTTGGCTGAGAAAGGTGATTGGATGGAAAGCTGATCTCCATGGAATTCTGAACTTGCAGGCACCTCTCGTATTTGCCGTTAGCGCACATATATGAAAAGCTGAACGTGATTTCCCTCATCCATTTTGGGGCAGCCATTGGGTTCTACCAGGGAGTAAGTGCTTTGCATTTGAGGAAAGGGCTTCAAAGCTGTATAGTGTCTGTTCCGGAAACAAAAGGTGTTTGCCAGTTGAACAACAATGATAAAGATGCTGTCGACATTGGAGAGACGGGATTTCTAGGAAGTTTGAATGCTGCTGTTCAAGGTCAAGCACTTGTGGGAAGCAGGGCTGAGTTTTGCATGGTATTGCTTGGACAGGATGTGCTGAAAATAATGGATGACCTCGATGAGCTCAAGCCCACAATATTTGCGAGTGTGCCCCGCCTATATAACCGCATCTATGATCGAATTATGGCCACTATAAAGACATCCGGCGGTCTCCGCGAGTATCTTTTTAATGTTGCATTCAATGCGAAAAGGCAGGCACTGGAAAAGGGTATGAAGCCTCCCCTCTTTGCCGCTCTAAATTCTTTTGCTGCATTTATTCACTCATTAGTCATTCATTCATCCTTGTTCAAAATCCTGGAAGCAGGAAAGCATTTCCAACAGTCATATGTATGTATCTATACCTTTGGGACTCATAAGGAGTGGTAGTGTTATGCAGGGAAGACTCCCTCCCCTGTTTGGGACCGTTTGGTGTTCAACAAGATCAAAGCGCGATTGGGGGGTCGAGTCAGGGTGATGATTACGGGAGCTTCTCCGATCTCGCAAGAGGTTTTCGACTTTTTGAAAATGTGTGTATGACTGCTTCTTGTGGTGGCCTGCTTTTGATTATTTGGATGTTGTGTTACTGGCCCTGCCAGTCTCACGTGAGGTTCTCTTCCAAAGGTGATTTCAATCATTGTTGAAAGCTTAGCCAGAGTTTGACTCACAATGTGGAAAATGAATCTATCTGTCTGTTCCTTTCTGTCTCCTTTTTTGCAGTTGTTTTGGAGCAAGGGTGGTGGAAGGATATGGCATGACGGAGACAACTTGTACCATCACATCCATGGATGAAACCGACAACACTTCCGGGCATGTGGGTTCACCAAGTCCAGCTTGTGGTAAGCTTCTAGACAGAAATATCTTCTGAAAGTGGTGGGTGCATGAATTTCAAGACAGCTATACTATCGAAGAGTATTTTCTAGGACTTTCATAGGCTTAGCAGCATTTGCTTTCAGTAGTACTGGACGCATAGGCAAAAACTAAGTCCTAAACGGAGCGGAGGCTCAAAGGTCTTGTAGAGTTTGGTGCTAAAGCTGGACGATTCTATTTTGTCATTTGCGATTGTCAGAGGTGAAGCTGGCGGATGTACTGGAGATGGAGTATATGTCGACAGATCGACCAAACCCTCGCGGAGAGATTTGTGTTCGAGGGCCAATCCTCTTCAAAGGTTACTATAAGGATGAGGCTCAAACGTAAGGAATAATCACCAGCCTTCTTCAGCAACAAAGAGACCAGAAGGCTTCGGGAAGGGGGAGGGAGTGGGGAGGGGACGGGACGGAGGGCAGGGGGGTAGAAATTTTATGCTCTGAAGGGAGAATGCTATACCAACTGCGAATTGTGCTTGGCTCTCTGACTGATGTGAATGTGATAACTTATCCATCTTAAAAGTGGACCTGCATCTTGTAATGGATCAATATGTGACCTCTTTCTGGTCGTTGCATCCTTGCTTTGCTGAGATGCAGTCGGGACATTATCGACTCGGAAGGTTGGCTCCATACTGGAGACATTGGGATGTGGCTTCCTGGAGGGCGTCTGAAGATAATTGATAGGTAAGCAGGAGAGGTGCTCTAGTGAAGCTTTGATCCTTGTTACTTTGGCTTTCTGCAAGAGCATGTAAATATCCCGTTTGGTAGTCCTACCTATAGTCTAATAGTTGCAGATGCCTATCATGTATGTCATCCCAACGTTGAGCCCCTTCAAACCCTTCATCGGGAGGTAAATTCCACCTGTTAAGCAAGGCCGTCTATTCTGCTTCGACTTTTGACATTTGGAGCTTGATAAAGAGGAAGGATTGGCTTACTGTTACCTTTTTCTATGTTTTCTATGCCGATTGGGCAAGACAGAAAAAAGAACATCTTCAAGCTGGCACAGGGAGAGTACATCGCCCCGGAGAAAATAGAGAATGTCTACCAGAAGAGCCCCTTCATTGCTCAGAGCTTCGTGCACGGTGAGAACAGCATTAGGAGGGACTACCCGGAAAGCCAAGAAGCAAAGCAAGTATTATATTGAATTAGTCTACTCGATCAGCATTAAAGTTTGATGTAAAGTACTGTGGAATCAGCACCAGTGGCTACAGCATGCGTAACCATGTTTTGCTTGTTGATTTTAACAATATGTGCAAGAACGTGCATGCATGTGAGATCTGCTGTCAGAGAGCAGCCTGAAGACAACAGGAGGTTGACATAATGATGAATTCAACTCATACCTTTCTTGTAGCGACAGTTCTAATGCTTTGTTCACCCCCTGTGTTTCTGCATGCAGGAGACAGCCTTAACTCGAATCTGGTGGCTGTTGTGGTCCTTGATCCGGAGGCAACTATAGCATGGGCAAGAAGCCGAGGCATCCCGGTAATGCATGTGCAAAGCTATCGTTTGCAAGGATTTCCCTCTCTGTCGAGCATTAGGCTAGTTAGAGGCACGAGCAAGTTTTCATAATGGACGTTAAAGACGAAACTAACGACCAAAGTATGGTCATAAGTGGAGTTTCTAGTCGTCTATCACTTTGTGTTGAGGTAGGTGTTCAAATGTGGATCAAGTATATAGGCCTCATGTTTTGGAATGGCTTTCTTCCATGGTAGGTCGTGCAAACTCCTGTTCTGCCTTCTAGGGCACTTGTCTTATAGGGAGTTTACGTTTTAATAACAGATAGTAGAAGTGGAAAAACTCCCTCGTCGAATGTTCTAGTTCATTCATTTGATGGATTGATTTTCATTTTTTGACACGTCATTGTGGGTTTGTTTTGGGGATCTGTTTGATGAATACCCTCAGCATGCAGAAGACTTGCAGCAGCTTTCCGTTGACCCGGTGACGAAGGCGGCGGTGCTGGCGGATATGGACAAAGTGGCGGAAGAAGCAAAGGTACTTCATTCATTCCTAATTGCGTTCTGAACTTAAGTCTCGTGGCAAGCAATCGATGTAATTTTTCTTTCCTTTTTGTTGAAGACATTGCTTAAGCTTTGGTGTGCTACAAGGAAGGACTGAGAAGCTGTCTGTATGGTGAAACTCATAGACCAACACTGCAGCGTGAACCAGCCATAGTGCTTCTAACTGTGTTTGCAATAACTAACACTCTGCATCTTTCCGCAGCTCCGGGGATTTGAGTATGTGAAGAACGTGCACTTGGTGGCAGAGCCCTTCACACTCGAAAACGGTCTTTTGACGCCCACATTTAAGGTGCGTAGGGCAAAACGAGAAAATTGAAGGAATTCAGATTTTTCTTGTGAAGATTTTATGACTCAAGAATGATGCATCTTGGAGGTAGTTCTTTAGCCAGTGATGTTAAGAAGAAAAGTACCAGTGGAGGAGTTGGAGGAGCGAAGTGTTCTAAGGACTAGGAGGTGATTGACAACGAAGAGTCTTCTCCCGCGGGTATGGCATGCAGATCAAGAGGCCGCAAGCCAAAGCGTTTTTTGAGAAGGAGATACTGCGAATGTATGACGAACTGAAGCAGCAGGAATCTTCCGCGAGACCGGGAGTGGCCAAGTTGTGAGAGAAAGAGAAAGAGAAAAGGGAGGAAAGGGAGGGAGAGAGAGGGCAAGGACGAAGAGTTAGCGTGTACTGTACAGGTGATGCACGAGGAGCTCTCCCTCTCCATCTCCCTCTGTGTGAGTGGGGCCGGTTGCTCTTTGTTTGGCCGAACGGTTGAACTATTTTCTGAGGGATGAGACAAATGGTGGGAACGCAAACCCTTATTGTGAAAAAAAGAAGGAAACGAAGAAGAAAAAGAAAAAAAAAGAAAGACGTCCTCTCTGTTCGGGCTCACCCGCATGGCTCTCTGAAGGCTCTCCCTATGATTGCCGGTTCTGAAGGCGAGTGTGATGTCCATGTCCGTGTCATGTAAACGGCTGCACTTACTGTGTGGGGTTCTAGGTTGCTTTTCCACAGTATGGCATGTCAATTTGAGAGAGTACTACCTAGCTCGAACTCCTTGGCTATCGAGTTGGAAAGAGACACCAAAATCCGAAGGGAAAAGAAGAACTTCATGATTTACATTAGTTGCGCCCAATATCTCTTGTTGCCCTTTTCCTCGTCCAACCCTCCTCAGTTTTCACCTCGGTACAAGCAACATACGATGATGTTCCTAGAGTCAGCGATAGTGGCAGCAACAAAAAGTGATGAGGGAAAAAGTCATCCGTTGAGTACAGCTGTAAACGTTACAAGTGCTAGAATTTGGGCCTAAGAAGTCTGCCAGCCCATCCTGGTCCTAACTTACCACACTACCAAAGATAACGATCGGTTTTCCCCAAAAAACTGAGCCTCAAAAACTCTGATGTCAACAGCTACAAAAGCTAAAGCTACAAAAGTTGTGACGCTAGAAACCCTTAATCGAGTACAAACCCGCATATGTACATCCCTGCAACAAGAGATTTGACCAGTGACTTGACCATTCGATTTCACAAGGCAGTGAGCTGCTACTCTTGCGGAGCTTGCAAGCCCATTTGTTGCCTCAGTCCTGCAAGGACGCCGACTTCTTCATCCGTTCCCTCTCCCTGCCGTCCTGTTGAGCTCTGCCTGCTCTGGTGCGTCTAGGAAACCCTGGTGAGGGCTCGAATTTGAAAAATCCTACAAGGAGCTGCAATAGAAACAGGTGGTGCAAAAAAGTTCCTTAGACAAGCCTTGATTAATGAACTGGCTCGGTCCTTTTCAAATCGTAAACGACTAAGTGCAAGTTGAGAAGCAACAGTTGGCGTCAGCAATGAAATGAACTTCATTGGTTCCTGTCCCCGACGAAACGACTCAAGTATTTTTCAATCTTGTTCACATGCATGCATGATCTGGCACAGGCTTATCTAAACTGAGTCATATCGAGACAAACCTCAAAAATCACAAATAAGGGAGTCATCAGGAGTGCCTGAGCAACATTATCCAGCAGAGCAGGAGCACGGCCCTGCAAGTTCCAAGTTCAAGAATGAAAGTCAGAATAAAAGAAGTCACTAGTCGCCAGCAATAAACGCACTTGCTCTGTGCTTTTGCAAACAACCTGTAAACGGCGAACAACAGTGGCAATTCCTCACTGCACATGATTTGCTCATCCTTGTTTCATCAGAATGGAGAAGTCCTTCGTCTCTCGAGTACCAATAAGCAATACTTAAACTGAACGAGGTTGAAATTCAACTGTTTTCCATACCTCGAAAACGTTACGGCCGAGAAATTGACCCATCCAACTTGTTGCATGGAGGACTAAAGCCACCTGCATGAGAACACAATAGCCAGCAAACTTCTTGTTAGTTTATTCACTCTGCACTCCTTTTGCCGGCATCCTCATGAGCTTAACTGCCAGTTTTCGATGCCGAGTTTTGAAGTCAAGCTTCTTAGTAGGCAATGTGCATGAAACGATCCCAAGCAGTATCTTCCCTTTCTTGCCAAATGAAATTCTCGTAAATTCAGGTTCCCCCATGCAATTCTGAAGCATTCCTAATAAATTGGGTGTGAAACAGTTAGTCCGCTTATGGCCGCTACTAAGATACCAAAACTGGAAAGAGTAAAATCTCGTTTTCTCTCCCTACACCCCCTTCCCTCTCTCTCTCTGTCTCTCTCTGTCTGTCTGTCTCTCTCTCTCTGCTTTCGTATGAAATCGCAGGCCTTAAAATCTCACCTTCCACGCCAGATCTCTGCCAAGATGATCGACAAATGCATTGGCAGCTACCCAGCCAGTCAGAGCAAAAATGCTGCCAAGCCATCCCACTCTGGTGTCCAAAGTGATGAAATAAAAGGCGTAAAAGGCGGCCAAGAAGAAGGAAAAGTTGAACACCACGAATTCGTGCCCGGGAAAAGGCCCAAACGGAAGCGGCGTGGGCAAGAACGCAGGCGTGTACGTGCAAAACACGAGCGCACTGAACAGTATGGGCCATACAAAGATCATATGAATCGCCACGTTCATCTTACTATTGTAATACCCAGAGTAAAAGGCCAACTGCTCGTCCAAATCCAACAAGCTCATGTCCTCTTCGTTGCTCGCAGCAGCTGCCGCCAAACGCTTGTTTCCAGACTGCTCTGAATCCAAGGGCCCAGCCCTGTATGGAGGAAGTCTGGGCAGCAATCTGAACTTAGGTTTTGGGAAATTGCTCGCGCTTCCAAACCTGCGGAGCGGCTTGTCCTTGCCTGAGGAAGAAGACGACGCAAACGACGAGCCTGAAATGACGCGCTCCAGATTATTCTGTTTCATCAAGCATAAAATGTGTCTCGAACTCAAACTTTGGCTACCGCAGCTGCACTGCAACTTTCTCCCTCCCGTCTGGGCCGCAGCGTGAGCTCGTCCAAGCAGCGCTACAAGCTCCTCTGTGGCGAGAAATGCGGGCTTTGCAGACGTATACGCTCTCCAGGGATGCGCCATGGCGAGCGAGCTCAGGCCGCCATGGCCGGCCAAGGAGACGGTGGGGAGCCAGGCGCTGCCCGGAGCCGCCACGTGGCGCTGCCGTCCTCCCGCGTGGCCGTCTGCTCGCCCGCGGCCGGCGATGGGACTCATCCGCTGCCGGATTTCGCAGATTTCTTGAACTGAACGGTAACTTTGGCTGTGAATTAGAAAAGTCACATGTGTATTCGTACAGTTATTCGTGCGTAACTTCGTTATATGTAGAGCGTGTGAGCGTTAGTCAGAAGTTAATCACTGTACGGTCATAAGGAGACGTTCGCGTGGCCGGGCGGTCCAGGAGGTTTCACAGGTCGGAACAATGGTTGGACCGGCAACCATGGGATGTCCAGCGGTTCGCAACCCTTTGCCAATGGTCGCAACCATTGGCAACGGTTAACAGTCAGACCGACGGTTGGTCCCATGGTTGGTCCGCTCAGCGCGCCCCGTCTCGATCCGTTTGACCCGGCCAGGGTCCCGCCGGCAGGCAGCCGGTCAGCCAGTCAGCCGCCAACGGTTGGCCGCCCTTCGGCGCCGTTGCGACGAGAGGGCCCCGTGCACTCTCCCTGGCTTTCTACTCTCTCTCTCTTCTCTCTCTCTTCTTATCTTCTCTCTCTCTTCTCCGTCTCTCTCCATTGTGACTTTAGGAAGGGGCCGGTTGCGGGGCGGGTCGCATCCTTGACACGAGCCGCGGCGCCTGAACTGAGGGAGGGGAGGAGGGGGGGGGGGAGGGAGGGAGGGAGGGAGGGAGGGAGGGAGGGAGGGAGGGAGGCAGGGATGCAGAGAGGGAGGGAGGGGGAGATTTTGCAACCCTGAGGCCTCCTAACACGGGAGGTCAGCCTTGCATGCATGCTGCCGAGAAACTACCTCTGCGGGTTGAATCTGGGGCCGCATTCTGCTGAACCTGGACCTTTAACCTGCTGGATTTTTCATCACTTGCCAAGCTAAATTTAATCAGGTTGATGG
>CM074805.1:4118935-4161016 GCA_037447605.1 Zygnema circumcarinatum
CCCTCTCCTCCTCTCCCTCTCCCTCTCCCTCTCCTCCTCTCCCTCTGTCCCTCTCCTCTCCCTCTCCTCACAGGCAAGCCTGGGGGCTGTGCTGCTGCAGGATCCAGCAGCGCCACGGGGCTGCTTAAGCGGTGCACAAAGACGGTGGTGGCGCGGAAGGACGACACGTGTGTGGGCATGATGCAGAAGTACCGCATCTCCGCCTCGCTCTTCACCCTCCTCAACACGGGCCTCAACTGCAGCCCCCTGCAGGTGCGCAGGCCCCGCCGGCCTTGGCCCTCAATCTCTCCCGCTCTCCCCCCGGACCGGCCCTCCCTCTCTCTCCCTCTCTCTCTCGCCCTCTTCCCCCCTGCCGGCCTTGGCCCCCCTCCTCGCCCGCTCCCCCCCCCTGACCGTGTCTCTCCCTCTCTCTCCCTCTCTCTCCCTCTCTCTCCCTCTCACTCCCACTCTCTCCCTTTCCTCCAGGCCGGCCGGACCGTGTGCGTGGACGGGATCGTGCAGCCCACGCCGCGGAAGCTCCTTCTGACGGAGCCCCCGAGCGCGCAGGCCGGGCCCCTCGTGCAGAGAGAGGGAGAGGGAGAGGGAGAGGGAGCAGGAGGTGAGCATTGCTCACGGAGGAACACGCATTACGCATAGATAGCTTCATGCATGTGTGGGCTTGGAGCTCGCCTGCCACCTGCCTGGGTTTTCTTTGTTATCATTTGTTTTTAAGAAGTTCCAAATGGGTGTGGGGATGGCTGCCTGCAGGCTCACACTGAAGGCTCAGCAGTGGGAGGCTCAGCAGTGAGGCCCAGAACTTGTAAAGTGAAAAGCGTGTGAACATATTCAGCAGTGTTGTGCAGAGAACCAATAGGACGTGGAGCCAACCACTTACCAGCCAATCAAAGCGCTGCGAGTTGCAGCCCAAATAACGGCCACGCGCCGCCCTTGTTTTATAAGTAGCAGCGGCCCATGGGGCGGGCGCGCCTTGTTTTTTGGCTTTAGGGTTTTTTTTAGGGCCATGCTAGAGCATGGCATGGCATGGGCATGAGCTTCCGCTGCGCATGGACCATCCATGTGCCAAGGCGGAGGTTTGAACCCCTGACCGGGTCATGACCTAGGACCATTTTTTATGACCCTCCCCCCACCTCCCCCCCGTGACCAGGGTCCACGAATCACCAATTGGTGGTTTAGGGTTTGCTGCATGTTACTGATAGAAAATAATCTTAGTTCCTAGGTTTAGTTTTTCCTAGTTCAATTTCGATTTTTTCGATGTCACTTTGTTAGTTCCGTTATATAGGATCTTATTCAAGCTGTGTATCCGTCTGCAGATTATGTCGAATGTTTGTTTTTTGGTTTCCTTCTCGACTTCTTAATTCTCTCATTTGTGCTCTGTTCTCTACGTCTATTCGTACGCTGAGGGCCCTCATCGCAGTGAGTTTTGCAACCGAATGCGATGGGTGAAAGAATCTGCGTTGCGGTGTTTAATGACATTTCTGCGCTATCGTTCGCTGGACATTTTCACGGTGATTTTGCCATCCAGCCAATATTGAGTGAGACGATAGACTTCGTGCAGGAGCCTTTCAACGTTCGATTCGTCGAGGGCTTTTGCAAGTTTCAAAAGAGATCACTTTCCACTCGCGTCCTTGCCATTAGAAAGCCTCTCTTTCTTACAATAGTCAATAGCGGGGCGCACACATGCATGCATGGCAGCCATGACGGCGTTCTCAGGGGCAGGAGCCGGCCTGCTTGGCTGACCAAAGTCACAATCTCTCTCTGGCCAGGGAGGGACCTTGTCCACAGATCGTCGTGATCCATGGCCAAGTTGACCAGTGGTCTTGTTGACCATTGGCCAAGTTGGCCACTGGTCACATTCTCTCTGGTCATGGGACGGACCTGACTACCAATGTCGTAGCCGTGACTCAGCTAGGGGCAGTCATGACCATGGCTAGTCACGGTTCTTGGGCCGGCGCCTTCGCGACTTCCATTCGGACGAGTACGGGCGCCGACAACCGCCCGCTCTGGTCGCTCGCGCGTGCTCTCCCTCTCTCTCTCTCGCGCGCTCTCTCTCTCTCGCTTTCTCTCTCGCTCTCTCTCACTCTTTTTCCTTCTTTGGCGAGGCTCTCGTGCGCAAGAGAGCAGCAGCCATGTCTTACGACGAGATAGAGATCGAGGACATGCAGTGGTCGGCGGAGCTGGAGGCCTTCACCTACCCTTGCCCCTGCGGAGACCTTTTCCAAATTAGTCTGGTCAGAAAAACCGTGCTGGCTCCCACTTTGCTTCTCTTTGCAATGTCTTTGTTATGGAGGCTGGTTTGTAGCGTGAGTTTATAAACAGAATCCTGATTATGAATCCACACAAGAAAGGAAGAACAGCATACGTATGCAGGATTTCGGCAACCAATCTTCGCTGCAAGCTACGATTTGTTGAATAATTTGTGAAGCAGAATTAAACCTACTAAAAATACTCATTAACTGAATGGGATTGTCTACGGCCAGAAGCAAACGGCACAGTCAATACAATTGTACAATTCCCGCCTTTCAGTTACAGGCTTGAAAATTCCTAACAACGCCACTCAAGAGCTCGGAAAATACCCCAGTTCCAAAGCGTAGGATGAGAACTGAGAGTTTTAGTACTACGTGACAATCCGGCAACGACCCCAAACCCTAAATGCTCGCTGCGGCCTGAACAAGTGGTTTACGACCTAGATTGATCAACGGAAAACAAATTATACACGACCTTGATATAAGAGCATGAGCTCTACTTGCAGTCGTCCGTAATAATTAAAGAACCCAGAAGTATTGGAACGGAAACACCACAGGACAAGATTGTCTTTCCAGAGCGACTGCTGCTATCGCTACTTGAATTGGAGCGGGCTGAAGCAAGACCGTTCGCTTTCTAGTGGAAGTTTAAGACGAGGGCTGAATTGAGCGTTGTAGGAGTATCAGACGTCCATGTAGATGAGGTGATTCGTGATAGGATCATGCTTGATTAGAAGCATAGCGGTTCTAGGCTTCAGAAGATTTTGTGCTCTTTAGGGTAGTAGTCTCACAAGTTGGAGCTTTTTACATCTCCTTGCTAGACTACTATATGTATATGCCTTATGACGGGCAATAATTGATGTAGGGCATGCGGATGGACGGACTGATTCACAGGAAGAGTTGCGACAAGGAGAAGAGATTGCTCGGTGTCCAAGCTGTTCTCTCTACATCACTGTCATCTATAATTCGGTACGCGTCATTGCTGCTCGATGTTTTCTCTTTCTTCTAGTAAAGGAACGGTTGCTTCAGCTTTTTGTCGGCAAATGAAAATCAACGTTGCCTTGCTTAATGACGTCTATGCAAACAAGTTGGACCATTGAGGTTTGCATGGTTCGCATTGTGATTTCCGTGTGGTGAATTCAGGAGGACTATGAGGAGCACCGGGAGGGGCAAGGGCAACACTTGGCTCCACAACCAATAGCCGTTTCTTAGGAGTTTTGAATGTGAAAATGGACAAGGTGCAAATGGACACACAGCGGATTTTGTGTCACATGGAACGTCAGATCCATTGGTTCATTAGGGGGCGCATGCAGTGACCTCAGATCTTGCAGATCCACGTCATGCTGAGTGCTCCACCTTTCAGCTAATCTACAGGGACCAGTTCGGATGGACCGGGGAACTCCATGGAATCACGAAAACTTGGAAATTGTTTGAGCCAACGGAATTAAGATGCTTTCACAGATGGCGCTTACATGTGGAATAAACACATGCAGCATAAGGATGGAGCCCTGGTGGATCCCAGCTCGCGTTCATTCATTCAGACCTGCCATGTTAGGATTAGGGTTTGTGCCTGCAGGCCCGTCAATTTTGCTAGGAGTTCGGAATAAGTGGTGACTTTCAGCATTCATACCGTGAGCCTATTGCTCGCTATGAGAAATAGGAAATGTAGCCAGTTGTGAGCTAGCAGAATAAGCAGGCTGTGATTTGCGGAGAGTTAGCGCTTTGCTGTTGCGCAAATCTTCTGCTTCCTTCAGTTTGTAGTTGGGACTCGACAATTTTGTTCTCGTCTGGTTTAGGAGATGCCTACACAGTGTATCCTTGACAAACTTCTTCATGTATCACGAAAGAAAGTGCAGGCGAAGAGGATCTCTCAATTGATTGACTTCATGTTGGGGCAATGGCGGTGCTGCTCTTGTAGATGTCCTATCATTGTTGCTATTTTAATTCTTCTAGTGCAAAAGTAAGAACAACTCGCATGTGAAACCTTACCTTACAGTTACGTTGACAGCGATTGTCATAACGTAATGTATCTGCTCATTAATTAAATGATTTGGAGTGAGTGAATGCTGGAAATACCAGGCATCGCCTGTGGAGCTCAACGCTTTGATGCAGACTTTGGGCACAAAACCTTTCCCGTATCCTGCACTCTTTGAACAAGCCTACGTCCACGTAGCCGTGAGAGTGGCGGTTATGTGCTA
This sequence comes from Zygnema circumcarinatum, assembly GCA_037447605.1. NCBI lineage: Eukaryota > Viridiplantae > Streptophyta > Zygnematophyceae > Zygnematales > Zygnemataceae > Zygnema > Zygnema circumcarinatum. The sequence continues at coordinate 4,123,374 of CM074805.1, forward strand.
AGGTTGTTTACAGTTTGCTTGCCTGCTTGGGAGATTCCCGCGGGATATCAAGCATTCGTAGAGTTATATTGATTGTGTCATAAATGGACTACATGGATGTGTTTGTGACATGACATTTGCCGTAAGATGAAAATTGAGTTAATGTTTAAGTATCCCACTCGTGGATTTTGCACTTGAATTTCTGAATTTAAATTAACATTGATTTGCCATGTTTGTTTTTTAGATCCTTTCAGAATAAAGGCACGAAGGCAACCAGAGAAGTACTGCTTCCTGCAGGCTACTTGGGACGCCAAATAATATATTCGAGTAGTTTATCCAGACATAAATACAGTGTCTGTGATGCTTGGGCTCACGCTTTCAGCTGTGTTGTGCCCAAAGGCTCAGCAGATAGGTCCACAACGAAGCGTTGAGGTGACCTTCGTTTTCAAAGCTTAATCACTTCTCTCTCAGCGGCGCCCTTTGTTGTCATTTAGCGATTTTCTCCACATGCGTCCGGTAGCCGTAAGCTGCTCTCACACTACAACTTCGGCCAAAGCCTCAGCTACAAGAAAAGCTCGCTGAATCGTGGGAAGAGTTGGATCCCTACAGAAGTGAGAACCACATGGTCATCAACATTGAAAAGTCGTGGGTGATGTTGACGGCATGAACTACATACTCAACGTTCATGTGCAATTGGGCTTTTGAAACAAAAGGTGTCAGGCACTAGCGATGTCGCCGAGTTGCATAATGTTCAGAGAAAACGTGCCTAGCCTATTCCTCATGCTATTAGACACGTGCTTTGCCATCTCGATGTGTCCTACATAGGATGCAGCTCTACATGAAGGTTTACTGTGTCGAGGACAAGATTCACAATTGCTGGCAAGATGTAAGGAGAAAGCCACTTACGGACAGGTGGACTTTATTTCGCCTATGGCAGCCACAGCCAATGCACGCAGAGGAAACTCCTCATCTGGCGACTCGGAAGATTGGCTGTAAGGTTCCCCATCTCGCCGAGTAGCAATATGAGCCTGTATGACGCGAAAAAAGCAGCAGTCATGCTCTCGGTAGGCGAATTACCTGTCAAAATCCAGCACGTTTTAACTCCAAAGGTGGCGATAAAGACACAGTCAAGACTCCGATCAGACACTGCAGTCCTTGACAGTGTGAATGAATCCAAATCTGTCATTCTACGAAAAAGCAGCCTACTATAGCCAATTTCATTGATTCCAGCAAGCAGCAACTGACCCATGAACCAATCGCACGCGCGGCGACATACTGCAGTGCTTCATAGAGATGTCAAAAAAGGAAAAATCTGATTCCACGGCCGCTGATTCTACGTAGCCTTTCCTTCGCTGGCCATTCCATTCAATTCTCCAAATATTCTTCCCCCACTTTTTTCCTTCACTTATTCATTACTCACCACGTTTCTTAAGAAACATTGAGGGTCGGCAATCTATTGACCTTGTGATGGGTGCAGTTCTGTACCTCAAGAGCATGCCCAAGAATGGTGGCTAGCAAATAATGGTCCAGCTTGCTCCTCCTTTTCGAGGCAGTTTTGTCATTACAATGACAAATCCATTGAAGAAGGTCGCTGATGTCCAAAGGCTTTGGCTTAACGGATGTGTTGGCTCTCTCAACCGGAGTCTGCAGCGTACACTATCGGTAACCAGTGAGGTATGAACAGGGAAAGGATGCCACACTTTTGCCACAGTGGAAAAGTTCTCGAGTTAAGATTTGTTATTCATTCTAGAGAAGGCCATGTCTGGCCTATTCATATGCATAAGATGCATCTGTTTTCCTTTCGAAGGAAATGGAAAAGCTGCCCGACAACAACCTTATTCTGATGCTGTATTCAGCACCCCTATTGCACAATCACGGGCTTCAGCCTCATAATTGTCAAATAAATGGAGCCTCTAGAACTAACCAGGATTTTGCGGGAGTAAAGGAAGCAATCAGCTAACAGCGTATGGCAAAGAGCAAATTCCTTCGATAGGAGAGGACCTATGTAGTTTTCACCTTGCTTGCATATCTCCGGAAGATCCCAAAAAGGAAAGCCATCTTCTGCTTGGACTGGGCTATTGTCTACAAGGTCCAGGAAGAAGGAATTAGTACACAGCTGGCGAAGACATAAATCCACTGATCAAGCTCGTGGTAAGAAGCTCGTCGTAGACTTCAACGTGTTTCGATCGGGCCAAGGGCCAAAGCTATGAAGATGAAGTACAAAACAAAAAAGGTAGTAGTTTGCACTAGATTGGCTCATGCCTGCTCAAGATCTCTCAAATTCAACACTTTCTCCTTGAAAGAAGAAAAGGGAGCAAACCATGAATCATGTTCGCTGCTGAATTATGGTTATGCATGCAGGTTGAAGATACAGCAGTGTTCGATTTGTGCCTTTGTGTGCTTACAGTGTTCCACTTGGCTATTCATCACTAGAAGCTATTCATCACCAGTTTAATGTTCAAGGGAGCTACACAACACTCAATGGAATCATTTCAACCCTCCTCGTGCACACGCCTTTTGCCACATCACTTTGTGATGAGGTTCAGAATCACTTACTGCAATGAAGGAGGTCTTCTCATTGCTGTCAAGGTTATGATCCCAATAATCAAGGAGAAAATTCAAAAGCGCTTCTCTGCATCAAGTAAGATTTTTCAGTGCACAATAAGCCCTATGTAAACTACAACTCGAGGCCTCTCTAACCTCAAATACCATTCACCAAGTCCTCTCACCTCCCCTGCTTTGCCAAAGGGAAAGTGACAATTCCTTTGAAGTATTAAAAAGTGAATGGTTCCTTCTAACATAACAAGCAGATGAGGCCCAGGAAACAGGATAAATACGGTTAGCCATAACGTCATTGTCGTCAGTTGGACTTCATTTCACCATACATGACGAACGCGCACTTCAAAGAACAAGATCGGCAGCATGGAAGCAAACAGTGAATGCTTCCGTCAACCACAATTCCTTTTGAGGTTCACCTCCTATTTTCTTTGAACTGGTAGGCTTTGCATTCCTCCAATTCCTCATACAGCTCCAGTGTCTGCAAATTTCACCCGTATGCAGAAAATTAGTGCGAGGCTCGCGACTCATGGTATACTACAAGGTTACGCAAGTGTACGGAAATGTCATATATTGGAGACACTGCTATTGGAGAGCCAATAAAGCAAAAGAGGACACTTTGGCAAGCATCAACCAAGCACCTCCAACTTAAGAACGGCACTCGATCCTACCATGGAAATGAAGCTTTGGGCAACTTGGCAATACAGTGTAGGAGAAATGAAATAGTCGACGGAGCTGCTTTGCTGAGCATGGGCTTCTGAATCCTCCACAGCCTTTGGCTGTGTCGGTGACTTCCAGACTCCCAGCCGCTTGCTGGCCTCATCCGGTCTTTGTCTTGACCTAGAACGGGAACGCGTGGGAATTTCGTAATTTAACAAAGTAGCTGGTGGTCTCTCTGAACGAAGCCTTTTTGTACGAGTTCCTCGATTGTTATCTGTAACTGCAGGGCCACTCACACCATCTGCTGTGCGTTCGAGTGTGTCTTCAGAATCGCGAACACTTTCAAGGTCTTGCTTTGAAGGTCTCTTTCCGGCTACGCTTGTCCTTGTAAACTCAGAATCGGAGTCGTTTTGTGTGCTTCCCTTGATTATTCGCATGAGGTTCGTAATTAGGTGATCACAAAGAATCTTTGGAAGAGCCTGTCAGTGGTGAAAAAAACGTTTCAGCTAGCCGTTGCGAACAGAATCATAGTCAGACGTGGTTATTTGACTGACTTTGTGCAAGTCTTGACAGGAGCGTTCCATGGCACTGAAATGTGCAATATCCTGCTTGAAATTATATGGAATCACAACAAGTAACTGCTCACTTCAAACCGCGTTCAAGAATATCTTGACAGCATGTAGAGACGCAAACATCACCATTTTGAAAGGAACCGGCACCTTGCTTGGATTATTGACGCTGCGAACAACTATTGATCAGGCTAAGTTTCTGTGGGCTGACCTCAAGCATTCTGTTAAGGAGAGACTTCTGAAGTAGCTTGACGTCATTGTGCTCTGCAAGATGCGAGCCCCTCCAATGCACAACATAGCTCCTCAACACTCAGAAATCTGAAACGCAGAGGGGTCATCACTGCTCGTACATAATGACTTCTTTACTTCTGAGGCCTGAGAAACATCGAGGGTGGCGGGAGTATAATGATCCCTTCTCCAGCGACAGTACTCCTAACCTGCAATGAGCGCTATAAGATAGCTCAACTGAAGAATAGCTGCTTCTGACAAGAGGTCAAACATCTTTTTGTGAAGTGCACCTACACTAGAACAAGCAAAGCGACATGGCTGCAATATGCTCTTGTAAATGCGATTTCAATGTTCTGTAATAAATAACCTATCAAACAGTTTTACTAGCAACAACTAGTAAAAACACCATCATCGGAAGTGCAAATGTAATGGGTTGGATCAATATATACTATTTATGGTTTATAAAGGGGCAAATATCCTTACCAGAAGTGATGGTATGAAGCGCTAAAAACTAAAAACTATGAAAACCTATTTCGACAACAGTCCAAGCACTTTACAAACGGTGGATTGACAGATATCCATATCCAACATATCCCTTAATTTGCAGACAAATATTTTCCCATGCAGTCAATAAAGGTATGCTATGCAATGAGAAAAGAGAACGCGTCCTCAGATCGTGGCCTTAAACACAAGCCTACTCGCTGCTCCCAAAGCGCTCAAGCCATAAGTTTGCAGGAGAGAACGTACGATGTAATCACGTGCTAACAAGATATGCAAATGCGATCATTTGTAGTGGAAAGTCGGAGCTCCAAGGAAAGGTAGGGAAGGTTCCCAAATTACGACTCACCTCGATAGATTTCAAGACGACAATTGAAATCTTGTTTCAAAATCTCAATTGAGTATGAGAACATCACTGCCAAGCCCATTTTCTGAAAGACCCACCAACGAGAAAAACCAAACAAGTTCCAGTAAACCACTTTTTGTAACTGGATATCCTATGACGCTGTGGAGAAGTTATGAGTTTGAGCTATGCTTAAAGCCAGAAATCCTCAATCAAGCGTTCCATCCGCTCCCAGACCCCTTTCCTATTTCTAAGTAAAGAGTGTTTAAATGACTTCGCTTCGATAAGCATACAAAACTTTCTCAATATCTCCACTAATTTCATGTACGGAAGTATCAAATCTTTGTGAAGGAGACCCAACCTGTTTTATTGGCATACCTGAAGTTCTGGGTTGTTAGCATTAACTTCCACCTTTGCTTGTCCCTGCGACAATTTTTCACGCCGCCTGGGCAGGTCCATGTTTGTTGTTGATGGGTCAAACTCGTCAGCTAGTCTGCTGATAACCTGAGCAAGGTTCTGCAACACGCAAAAGAAAACACTAATTTTGCAAACGCCTCAATAATCGAATATTATTCCTTTATGCCATACGAAAAAACGCATTCTTTTGCGTCTGCTTGCCGTGAAACAGAATCCAACCGAGCACAAAAAGATCGAGGAACGCCGGCTAAAGTTGCACGGAGACCAGTTGATCATATTGCACTGAACCATCGGACGAGATAGTACTGATCCGGATCAGATAAGTTCCAGTAAATGTAGGAACTCTCAAAGTACTAGTCCTTATCAGACTTCACTCTGCACTGACTAAAGCCATCTGTTTTCCACCTTCTCTACCATCGTATAGCAATCGTGAAGCAGCAGAATATCTACAAGATGCTCGCAAGGCCATATTGCTGTGACGTGGGTTTCTCCATTCAACGCGTTTGGTAAGCATAGCGACCAATTCCAAGTTTCAAACAGACTATTTTCAGACTTACAGCTAGATCCACAGATTCTGCAGCACCAGCAAGCCTCGAATTCGTTCGATTTTCTGCCTGAATCCCTGGCATGTCGTATCGGTCCATTGGTGTCCAAACCTGTCGCAACACAAGCAAGGTCGATAATCACTTTCTCTGCGGATATTTGGTAGGATGAAGGAGCATGCAAACAGCATTTCTTCCTGTAAGCACTGCCAGCAGGCAAGAATAACGCAGGAGCGTATTTCCGGAGATACCTGATATGCATTACAGGGACGAAATAAGAGTCCTTTTGAAAAATGCGTTCGGCCCTTACATTGCATACACACTGATGCTCTAACAACTAGCTCCGTCCTATCAAGTCCACATCATACGTAAAGCTTTAGTTTCCAAGTACCCTAAGTACGAAAGCATCAAAAGTTCCAACCAACTCCTACAGGTTTGCTTCCATGCGAGTGTCCAGACTGCACTACCTCTTACACATATATTTATCAAGGAAAAAAGGGTCGTTCCTCCGACCTGCTCAGCTACTTGGAGGGTCTGCTGCATTGCTCCTCCAGGAGCCACAGTCTGGCTGATGCGAGCATTAGGAAAGTTCTGCAATTTGACAGGCACACAAGCAACTCCGGATCAGAAATTACAGGACTCTGAACTGCATGTGGCCCAACGAGAAATGACAGACTCCCAAAGAATTTTCAAATGTGAGACATTCCACTACGTTCTCCCGGCAAAACAAAAGCAGTAGGCAACAGGAATCAGCATTCCCAACGAAAAGGGCATGGCGTATAGCAGTCACGGATTGACTGACATCATGCTGTGAGAAACCATGTCTTTCTCGTTTGTGAGAAGTGGAGACTCCCTAAGGCTCGAGAAAACTTACTAAGTCATTTTAAATCCGTACAATCTCCAGTCACACTTCTAAGCAGTTGTCTGCCAATCACGATCAATAACCTTCATCATAAATGCTAGACTCGACTTTTAGATACAAAAGGTAGGAAAAGGTCCGAAATCCTTTTGATGTAGACCAGTGTGTTCAGAACAAAAACTATCTCAAAGAATTACCTTGCTGAGCTGATGAAGCAACGACGTTGCATGAGCCGTTACACTCGCACACTCACTCTCTCTAATCTGCTTTATAATGTTTTCATGAATCTCCCTGCAACAAAACCATGTCAGCCATTCAGTCCCGACACCAGTAGCGCGATCTGTCGGCAACGGTCAGTGTTTTGTGCCGAATCAACTGAGGTATGGCTTTACTCTGCTTACAGGTGCCATGTGAAAATCCAACTGGCATTGATAAGTTTGGTAATCCATCACTCCCAAGCTCAGCATAATTCATATTAAATGGCTTCTCTACTAAACTTCCTTTTAGACACAGGAACAGAAGAAAACGTCGTGAATCTTAGGAAGATCTTGGGCAAGAAAGGGAATAATTCGTCTTACTTTGTTGGTAGCAGTCCGCCTGCTGTCAATGAAATTGCGCGAACGGCATATAAAAAGTCAAAACCTTCAGCAATAATGTCAAGAAGAACGCCAATCCAAAGAAATCACAAAAAAATTGTTTTATCCTTTGCTTATATGTCAATGCCAAGTCTTCTGATAATCGTCCGAAAACAGAGACTCGTCACCAAGTTGCTGCAACTAAAATAATCTTGATATGGTGTGGAAAAGATACGAGCTGCTTTCCGCTCTTCACTGTATGATTCCGCTGAGTCTGTGAAAACACGAAGAATGCTGTGCAGAAAGGTGTCTATCTGTGCAAACTCGGAGACGATTTCGGGTCTAACTTTCTGTAAGTCTTCATCGTCATTTTTTTGAGCTCTTCCAGTTCCCTGATAACAAAAGAAAATAACCTCCGGTGATGAGGGATCACAAATGACTGATGATGTTTTATAGCCTTGCAAAATGGTAAAAGTATTCGTAGTTGTGAAAACCGCATTTTCTGGTGGAGCCTTGCATTCACATTAGGCCGTTCACGTGCTCTTAAGTCCTAGAGTTTGTGATAACATAGCGTCCAAATTCACCAACGTCTGTACCTTTTCAAACGCTTTCAAAATCGTCTCTGTCTTCTTGGAGGAATCTTTAGCCTGTCGTTTGTTCCATCACAAGCCCAGCAGCAATTGACTGTAAGTCTCCTTTCAGCGTAGCATAGACATTACATATCTATTTCATAAAGATGTGGTCTTCGGCATTGTAACCCCTTCAATCTCTGTCTCCTTTTTTTATGCTTATGCTCTATGTTTATGCATTATGCTCCCACCTTTGTTCAGAATACTTACACGACGTGTGCTTCTGCAAGAGGCCAAACTCTGAGTCTCCCGCGTCATTGTCGTGTAGGAGGCTTCACCAAAGCTCCAAAACCTTCTTTCAAGCCGTCGTCATGTAGCAGCCGTCGCTGACTTGAATGGCACTCGACCAAGAAGGCACACGAGAACAGACTCTGCAATCAAAAGAATTGGATGATATCCGCCACAGCGATCACATAGCGGATGCACAGACGCGCATGACATTCTTTCCATCCCTCTCTCACACACTCTCCTGTCCCTCCCTCTCCTCTCTCTCGCTCTCTCGTCCCTGTGCCGTTACAGGGCAATTTGAACAAGGGCGGGAATGTGCAGGCGCCACGTGTCGTGCTCTCTGCAGTTTCAAATACGTCGCTGTTTGGCGAACTGAGCCTCACCTTGTTGACGATATATAGGCCTTGTTATGACGTACTGAACTGACGGTGTTTACTTTGCAGTTTGTGGTTTGTGGTTTGTGGTTTGCAGCTGAACTTCATGCGGTTCAGTTATTAATAAAAGGGAATATATTTACACACCTTTTTGTATAGATACACATTTTTTAACAAAAAAACCCTTTTACCATAAAACCTGATGCCAAAAAAGGTGTGCATGTAGACGAAATAGGTGTGTAAGTAGCATTTCTTTTTAAAAAGTTCATATCTTGTACAGTAATAAAATGGGGTTTAGTTTCATTGAACTTTTAAGGGACGAACCATTGAACCGTTGAACCCATTCCATTGGACCGCATCGTCAGGCCAAAAAAGAGCAACACGGTTCATGAACCAAAAGCGCGTTGCCTGTGTACGTTCCAGAAGTTGAACTCTGGTTCAACGTAGATCCAGGTTGCTTGGAATCCAAGCAAGCTTGAAAGAGAGCAGCTTCCTCCTTTCTTGGATGGCCTCCGCGTCCCTTCAAACGCTGCGGCTTCCGGCTTAAAAATTCAAAGCATTCAAAATTTAAAAAAACAAGAAAGTGATAAATTTTGCGAATTGATCGAGATACCGTATTTCTTTTTTCATGAGTAATTTGAAGGTTACAGATGGTGGAAAATCTGATAAAAAACATGAAATACTGGAGCAAGTGCCTAACTCTGCGCAGAAGCCACGAGGCCTTACCGCCTTCCGATTCATACGAGGACTTTTATTTGCTCTCCAATTGATCATCAGCGCCTTTGTTCATCTCACCATTCTGGGCCCCCTCGCAGTTCTCCTTCTCCGGCCCTTCAATTTGATTCTTTATCGAAGAACTGCAAGTTTTTTTTTCGGAAACTGGCTGTTATTGCCCGCCTGGAACTCTGAAAAGGTATTTAGAAAATTCTGTCCACTTAGTGTATTTTGTGGATGAGGCGTAGAAATTTTCTGTTTGTTGGTCTTATATGAGACTTTGTTTTTTATGCGACAAGTTTTTCCAAATTTTCTTGTTTTCTTCGACTTCTTTCCTCTCTTCTACTGTCGATTTCTTTCTTTCTTTCGTTCTTTCTTGTTCGACGTTCTTAAAATTGCAAGGATAAAACCGATATTGCAAGGTAGAAACTGTGCATCTGCAGAGTTCTGTTGCCCATCACAAACTGGGCATGCATGGATGCATGAGTGCTGGATTGCTTGGACGCATGGGTGCATGGACTCATGGAAGCAAGGATGCATGGATGCATCACAGATTCATGGGCTGCTTTGCAGCGCGCAGCGAAAGGCTGTGGGCGAGGCCTGCTTTGAGCCTGCCTCTCAAATCGTCCTCCTAAATCATAAGCCCGTCCACATTCACGTTGATACAGACGAACGCCCTTACAAAACAGTTTTTCCTATAGCAGGCAAAGTTGTCATATAATCCTCGGCCCATTGATTCAATTTTCTTGTGCGACCGCTGGTTTATGTGGAAGCAGGTGAATGGAACGAAAATTGTTTTCACTGGGGAGAATGTACCACCAAAAGAACGAGTTTTGCTTATATGCAATCATCGCACAGAACTGGACTGGATGTATCTTTGGAACTTTGCACTGCGTAAGGTGAGTCCTTATGTTTATCCTTCTTTATTGACCTCAAGCTGCTGGACAAAAGGTTGTCGTGCATCGGTATCGGTAATCGGTATTCATCGGTACCTCTCGTCTTTGGGATGTTGTGGGCAGGGCCGGACAGGGTTCGTTAAATATGCCCTGAAGAGCAGTTTCCGCAATGTGCCCCTGCTTGGCTGGGCGTTTCATATCTTGGAATTCTTGACACTAGAGAGGCGGTGGGAGAAGGACCGAACTACAATAAAGGCTAAGCTATCGACCTTTCAAGATCCGGCCGATCCTCTCTGGCTCATTATCTTCCCAGAAGGCACCGACTTCACGTGAGATGCTTGACAATCTCGACATACATCCGAGATGAGATTCTTAGGAACTGTTTGATCGTCATTTTGAATCATATGCGTGTTTCTTTCACCAAAGGCAGGGCAGTTTCTAGTAGCTGAACAATTCGTGGGAGGAAAATATAGACTCTACTTCAGCAATTGAGCCAAAAGGTATGTCTTTTGTTTATCCAATTGTTTATCCGAGCCTCTTTAATGTTGCGTAAGCGTGGCACATGGTACAGGGAGGCAAAGAGCGTTAAAAGCCGCGCGTTTGCTGCGGATCATCATCTTCCCAAGCTCAAGCACACACTGCTCCCTCACTGCAGGGGGTTTTTTGCAGCTCTGCAGAGCTTGCGGATGTCTATTGACGCAGGTGAGCGAGAGAGACTGCACTTCGTGGGTGGTCTTTGCAAGTGCCAGTCACACAACAATGCATCTAAAACCTTCGCTTAGTTGGAAGAAAATGGGAGAGTTACGGTTACTAAGGCACTGCAATCCGAAGTTATGAAAGAAGGGGCTGCTGGCTGCACCACTCACGTTTGCTTTTGAACGCAGTGTATCTTTTTCCCGCGCAGTGTATCTTTTTCCTTCCCTTTTGGAGCCATAATCCACTGATGACTGAATGACAAGGGGCCTTTGGTTGGAATAGTGTATGACGTGACGATTGCCTACAAATACGGCCGTCCAAATCTTGCCGATGCTGTCTTTGGAACTGGTCCTGAGGAGGTTCATTTTCACATAGAAAGACTTCCACTCGATACCTTGCCGCACACAGAGGAGGAAGCAAAATTGTGGATGTACAAGTGCTTTGAGATGAAGGATCAGCTGCTTGATGAGTTTTTTAAAGAGGGAAGCTTCCCAGGTCCTGTTGGGGAGGAGGAGCTAAGCACGCTCGCCGGTATTGTGGCTCATGCCTATTGGGCTGCATCGTCCCTTATAGCGATGTGGCTCATGTTTACTAAGGCCATTTGGCTAGCTCCATATATGGGCTTGGGCGCCCTTTTCCTGGCGGCAATCACGTACTGCAATTGGCTGCCAGGGTCCGCCATTGAAGCTCTCGAGCCTCACACAAAGGAGTTGGCAAAGCATGCGGCCGAACAGGCGGAGGAACTGTCCAAGTAGCTTAAGTAAGCTTTGGGTGATTCTGACCAGCATGGTTGGATGGGTGGATGGACGGTTCCATGGGCGGTCCTTCGAAAACGGATTGAAGCTTTGTCCGAAGGAAGGTGCTTTTGAACAAGAGACAGGCTATTAGGGTCGTCAGAGAGAGCAGCAAAACGAAGGCACGCCATCCTGGGTGGGAGTAGGCGCGTGGAGAAAAAATTGTGCGGAAGATTCCCAGACGATTGAAAATTCTTCACCCACTGTGTATCTCCGAACTGCTTTTGTTAGTCGGCATTTTTGGGAGGCACGGGATGCTGGCGACTGTATGATGCGGACAGAGAAAGTGCTCATTGGCACTTTTGTGAAGAGGGCGATTCAGATCGCGACGGGCAGGAAGAAGGGAGGGGGGAGTGAAGGGGGGGTGGGGGGCAGGGAACGGGAGATTGTATGCGAGAGAGTGGTCAGCCTCTTTAGTTTTTGTTGCATAATCAAAGTTGTCCGGCGCTCGGTTTCAACGCGGACCGTGAATCGGACTAAGGACAATTGGTCTTTTTGAGATTTACTGTAGAGGGTGAGCAGCGCAGGGCGGGAGTAGCTTGCAAAGACACAATCTCTGTAAAAACACGAGACTGCGATTGATTGCAATTACCCAATAATATCGCATTACCCTCGTAATGGGACAAACCAAAAAGTGGTAGAAATCTGAAACTGATGAAAAACAGAGTAAGAAACCAAAAAATGATGAGAAAATGACACCGAAAGCTGCCCCCCCAAATAGAACTGTTTTTCGTGATCAGTTATTGCAGAATGTACAGAAAGTACGTTTTCAGGACAGACAAACAAAGGCTCCTGAACACAACATAAGATATACACAACTCCAAACTTCATGCTGAACAGAAACACATGACTTTATTTTATGTACAACCAAATATTGGCCATTAAAAACCCGAAGTAAAAACCGCGCACTTCCCGTTAATCCTTCTAGTTTATGCTACATATTGTCTCAGACAGATCACAAGTCCAGTTTGCTTATAGAGCTCACAAACCTCTGCACATCCTCTGAGGTACTCCTTCACAAAAGAATAAAATATGTACGGAAGGAGCACAGCGGTTCCAGAACAACCCCAAATTAGCATTTGCCACCATTAAAATCATAGCCTTTTTATCTATGCGGCAGTGGAGAGGAGAGTGGTATATACAAGAAGAGGGGAGATAATATTAGACAAAAGCACCCCCTGAATGGCTTTCTCTTATTGAAGTAACATCCCTCGAAATGTCGCTGTATGTACAGAATTCACAAAAATTACAAGTGGTGAGCGGTAATTTTCCGAGGTCTACTCCGCAGACTCCTCGTCTTTTCCGAGGATTTCCTTTTCGAAACGGAGCTGCAGAAGCAGCAGACTGATGATGATGAGATACGCCATCAGCTTGGTGCTGCGCATTGGCGTCCCTTCGATAATGAGGGCTGCAAAAAAGCATCACAAGGAAAGCTTTCAAGGGTGAAGGATGGGGGATCGAGAAGCTGAACAGTGAATGACCAGCGCAGATGCGATCTGCCAGAATCAGAACTATAACACTTTGAAGCTTTTCGGCCCACCAACACAAAACCTTCAGAATGTGAGATCACATAGCTGATGCTCGAATATATTAGGTTGACATATATGCACAATGGCCTGGCCAAGTGGCTACCTCCGAATCAGCACAGTGAGACACGATAAGAAAACTGCAGCTTCCGACTTCACCTGAAGAAGCACTCCAAACGAAGGAAGTCGTTACAATACAAAGACCAGTGTACACTATTGTACTGTACATGGAATCCGCCTGAACTTTTTGAGGGGTGGTTATCTCCAGTTTTACTCTCTGCACATAAACCCACCATCAAAAACACCAATAACTCTTGAAGCATTTGTAGGAGGAAAACCGAAATTAATTTTGAACATAAAAAGCATCCAGAAGAATATTCACCTGCACAGGTTTCGCGTAGGCCTTGCGATAGGACATGGATTTAGGCATAGGATAAAGGCTTTTGAAGAAGAGCCCCTCGTTGCGCGAATAGTTGGCTCGTGCTTCAAACTCTTCGAAGTCACGTTCATAGGCCTGCAGTACTTAAGCAAGTCACTTCAAGAAATACACCAAATACCACTCTAAAAAGAAGCCACTGAAATCCGCAATTGGAAAATTGCAATCAGCCTCTTTCGATGTAGTACAGCAGATTGACAATAAACAAATCGAAACTGATAAAAGACTTTCCCCCGTGGGGAGAGACACATCTGCAACAATACATCGTTTTCGCTCCTTATAATCAACATATAAACAAAAAAACTGTATCCCTCACCTCGATCTCAGCCCTTGCAATTTCCAAGTCTCTTTCGATTGCAAATGCACCAGCATCTAGCTCGCGAAGAACCTGTCCACACAGCGTCCAATAGCAGTTCAGCAAGGACATCGCTACTTAGCAGACTTGACTCCTTCAAGTTTTAAGCCAATCTCTCTTTTCATACGTGGCACAGCATGACAACGGACATCTGAACCCAATAGTTTCATCCCTTTAGTCACTGAAAGCTCCCGATTAAAATTACAGAAGGAGAAGGGAACTTTCTTGCTAGATAAAAGTTTCAGATAGATGACCAACCTGCCAAGCGTCTATGTACCAAAAATTATCAACCAGACAACTACACGGATAAAGAAACTCGAAGATCGACCGTTAGCTAAAAAATTTGTTATATCCAGCTGCTTCATGATGAGCACCAAGCAATAAACCATAACTAGACATATACTGGTCGTCAATCGAATGAAACAGAGTATACGACCTTCGCTTATCTTATTCATACAACACAAAGCAAATCACAAACATACCCGACTGCCTGCTTTATCCACCCGTTTCATTGCTTGATTTGCGATTCGATTAAGCTCCACATTGCTATCTTCTGCAATCTGTCGCATATGTTCCGATCTCTCTTCAACAAAATCATTCACGCGGACTCTACCCATTTGAATTCTAAGCATCTCCACAAGCATTTGCTGAACTCTGGGATCTCCATCAACTCCATCTCCGTTTACTTGCATGCTTCGAACCACTCGACTTCCCTTACCGTCACGCCTATTAAAACTCCCCATTCTCGGCTTTTGCGGTACAATAAAACCTGAAGCTATCTTAAGCTCTTTTGACTGCAAAAAGGAAGAAAAAACGTCCTTTTCGCTCCTTTTTGCAGTAATGACGCTACACCTGTAACCCACAAGACCATCGTCAACTGCATGAAGCGACCGCTTTACTTCTCGTCTTTGAAGATGATTCCTCTTTGGCAACCCGTTCACAATGCCTGAGGGGCGAGAAAATGCAGCTGCCATTGACGCAAACGTGTCGTCCAAGGCAATTTCGCAACACCTGCGCAGTCAATCGCAGATGATGAGTACAAATTGCGGCAAACACAAATCCACACATCTGAAGCAAACCCGATTTGAGTAAAGCGCAGGTCCTCTACATCTCAAATAACTTCCAAAAAAGGTGTATCCCAAATGAAGGGACAACACAACGAAATCCCAATTGCAATCTTATCCATCTCTGCCATAGGGCCAAACCGCAGGACATCACAAAACACTTAAGAACGCAATTGACGTTGCAAGGAGCTCAATTGCACAGACAAACAGCACTGTAGACAGCGCTGTGCCAACAACAGCTAAGGTATAGTATGAAACAGTTTGTAATAACACAG
Organism: Zygnema circumcarinatum; assembly: GCA_037447605.1. Taxonomy (NCBI): domain Eukaryota; kingdom Viridiplantae; phylum Streptophyta; class Zygnematophyceae; order Zygnematales; family Zygnemataceae; genus Zygnema; species Zygnema circumcarinatum. The sequence goes on from CM074805.1 coordinate 4,138,587, forward strand.
TTTTCGACGATCTGAGAAGTTTAACCGAGATATGATGTGCGTAGAACTATTCGGCAAGCTTCAGGGCAGCCACTGTGTGCATAATTCCGCTCAATTAGCTCTAGCCTGCCATAAACTGCAACACATCTGAAAATGTTGGATTCATATTGACCACCGCAGACAAGGGAAACAACTGCAATTACGAATTATTACGTTCTCGCAATTAAACGAAGCTGGCGAAAAAAAAGCCATCAGCTGATTCAACAGACCACGGAATTCTTCACAATGCAATTCCATGCAAATAACCTTCCGTATATGAGCATCCTCTCGTTTTTGAAAAAAAGTCGAACACAATTCGGTTCCATAGTCAATTATCTGAATTAATTGTCAATGACAATCAAACGAAATTCAAATTCAATAACCTCCTTCGATTACCTGGTCGAAATCAGTCTGCACAACTAGTCAAGCTCACTTCGACCACTCTATCTCAAACCAAGCCTTTCCCTTTCCAATTACCAACTCCCGCCTCTTGTTGCACGCCTGTGAGCCAAAGTCCCTCCAACTACATCACCAATATTTTAACCAACTGAGACTGCAAAAGCAGAGATCAAACTGACTCGGGATCAAACTGACTCGGGATCAAACTGCATCAGCAGCAGCGACCAGTATTGACCCTTACCAGTCCGTCAGTCAGCCTTCCCAGCGCCAGCTCCTCCTGCAACTACTCCCTCTGCAGAACCAACTGCAGTCTTGCAAGAATGTCCAGAAACAGGCGCCCTCTGTGCACGGCACCCTGACTGTAGAGCGTCAAATTGATGCAGATGCGGTCCTCCAATTGAAAGGTCGCCACGTAAGCAACGAGTACACGTGGCGCGCAGCTATTGCCTCATATTTGTTAACTAGCACTTGTTTTGCCAGGAAAGTTTGGGAGCCGAAAGAGGCCTTGGCGGTTTTTTGCTGCCAAGGAGTCGGAGGCGGCCAATGGGGGCCCTCAGAAAATATCGGGATTTGCGCCAGAGGGGAGGGCGCGGGGGGGACATGCAGCAGGTGGCGTATGGCCAATGGGGGGTCGCCAAATGGCGGATCCATGTAGACGGGAGCGTCTGTGTTCACACAGTCTGAATACAGTAGGGGGTCCTCATATTTTCCACCCTGGTTCCGGCCAATATGAGGCGAAAATATTAATTTTGCATATATAAGGTTTGTGTTACGAATAGTCGGGTGGTATTATGTTAGAGTTCATGTTAGACCGTACATATCGTACCGTATGATATCGTACCGTATCGTACTGTCTCGTTTGGTATCGTATCGTATCGTGCCATATCGTGACGCATAGACGTAGTTTTCCGCTTTCTGTTGTTCGTCTCAGCTCGTACGGCTCGTACGGACAATACCATATCGGGGCGTTTCGTATCGTATCTCCTAGTATCGTAAAGTATCGTACCGATCATTTCGTATCGTATCGTATCGAAGCCAGGAAGAAGGGGAGAAGAGCGAGCGCCTCTTACGGCGGCACGAGCGGGGAGATTAGGTGAGTTTTGCGTAAGCCCGTAACGGCTAGTACAGATAGTATGGCTAGTACGGTTAGTACGAACAGTACGAATAGTACGGCTAACACAAGTTACCGTACAAAAAGGTGGTTTCGGCAAAATCGGGGCGAAAATATTGAGGACGCACTCCTTAGGGTGGTAAATACGAGGACCCCCCACTGTAATGCGTTGTTGGAGACCGTACGGGGTTCCGGTGTCACGGTGTCACGTTATATGGGATCGCTTTTAACGTGCGAAAAAATAAAATAAAAAATAACTTACTCTTTTTAAGATTTTGTAGATGAACGCTTTAGTAACTCTACAATAGCTTGGACATTGGCATGGTCGTTAATTTTTATACCCAATGACATACAATCATCCAAAATAGATTTTAGGTTTTTTTGAGCCGATTGCATTGAAAATATTTGTATTTGTCCTAACATGTTTTGTTAAATGCTTTACTTGTAGAATATCGTTATCTAATTTCCAAAATAAAAAGGATATCACACATTCTGCATAAGGGATTGGCTTGCATAGAGGATGAATTAGATTGCACAAGTAATAAATTGGTTCATTGTGGAATTATGCGATAAAACGGTTGCAGACGTAATGCAGTGGTTTGTGTTAGTAAACACCAACTTTGCTACGTATTTTTTGTGCAACATAAGGCAAAACGAAAATACTTTAACCTGAGAAAGAGGAAGGGAGAAGGAGGCAAAGTGTAACTAACTTGTTAACTGCGAGGTTCGAACGCAGGACCTCCTGATAGAAGCGTAGGTGCTTTACCATTAAAATGCAACCGCGAATGTAAAATGGCTCGTACAAAAAATATATAACGTTTTGCTACACAAAGATAAAGAGGAGAGTTTCCAAAGAGAAAGACAGACAGAGAGAGAGAGTAACGAACGGTGATCTGTTGTGGTGCGATCTAAGATAGAATCGACGGCTGAGATGAACTGCACGTGTGAAGAACGCACACCCGCGACCGATCTCGTGGCGGACGGATCTTCCGCTCCGAGCGGATTGTGAAAAAAAACTGCCCGACTGAAAACGGGTGCGTGTCGATTCCAAAAAAGTGTGAAAAGAGCATTTTCTGTTGTTAATCCTTTTTTCCTATTTTAAAATCTGCCCGGCGAAAAAGGACTGTGTGTAGACAAAAAAGGTGTGAGAATAGAATTTTCCCAAATAATAATGTGGACCAATGTAGTGCTAAGGACAACACCCTCTCCATGTGCGATTGCTATTGCATAGGAACAGTCCTGCGTTTCTGCCCGTTCGCAGCCACGCTGCTGTTTCACGGTCAACGGCGAAGCATGGAAACGCGCGGCGCGCCCGTCTGTCTCGAAGCGGTCGAAAGGCGTCGAAGCGGTCGCCCTCCCTCCGCCACTTCAGCGCCGCAGAACGGGCCGGCCGCTGCTGCAAGGGGGAGGAGGGGGGGGGTATCTCTCCCTATATAATGGTAGCCATGGCATATGCCGCTTTCAGAAGGCAGGAGGTCACTTCAGCTCTTGCTAGACAAACTTCAGGGTTTGTCTTTCACTATCTTTGGCCGTTCCTCGTTTCTGCCTCTTGTGTTTCAGTGCTGAGGGATGGGAAAGCCGGAGCTTTTGATATACAGTTTTGTTGCGCGAGGAAAGGTTATCATTGCAGAGTACACGGCCTACTCTGGAAACTTTACGGCTATTGCAGCGCAGTGTTTGGAGAAGCTGCCACTGAACTCTGGCAGCAGTAAATTCACGTATCCGGGAGACGGTCGGAACTTCAACTTCTTGGTAGAGAAAGGGCTCGGTACGAGCCGTTTCTCAATATCAAATCACCAGTGAAAAAAAATTGGCAGTGAAAAAAAATTGGCAGTGAAAAAAATCTACAACGCATTCCATTGAGACACGTTTTTTGTTAGCCTCGCAACGACGGTCTGCTATTTAGATGAATAAGTTGACAATTAGAAATAATCACATTATATCAGCACTTGTTTTAATTCATAGCAAACCGGAATTCTTTTACAATAATCTGCCCATTGATATGTTAATGCATGGAGGGATCAGTAGGTAGGAGCGGGGAGGGAGCAGGAGGGATGCCCTTGATTGCTCTTTGACGAGGATGATACATGCGTGTTCCTGCATGAGTTGCAGATTACGTTTACGGACCGCTTATGACATTTTTTTGCTGATCTTTATTCTTTTTGAACAGTCTACTTTGTGCTAAGTGATGAAAGCTACGGAAAAACTCTGCCGTTCACTTTCCTTGCGCGCATCAAGGATGAATTTCAACGGAAATTCGCCTCAAAAGCGGAAAATGCGCCGGCCGGAAGCCTCAGCAAAGACTTCGGGTGCGCCATTCTCCCTACTCGTTCCAATTGCCTACACTCTCTACTACGTATCTCTCCCTTTCTTTCTCTCGCCCCCCTCTCTCTCGTTTTCTTACGATAGATTAAATTAAAGCAAGCCATATCTGACATCTCTGTGTATCTCTGTTATTGTACGCCAGTTCCTCCTGTTGTGAGAGAAATTGTAATTCTGCGATTGAGCAATTTCAGGAAGCTTGTGCTACCCCCTAGGTTTGTTTTGGATGATGGTCAAGTGTAGATAAATATTGGCTTCATGGTTCCATTTCCAGGCCAAAGCTGAAGGAGGAAATGAAGTTTTGCGAAGAAAATCCGCAGGAGCTGGACAGGATCACACAAGTTAAGGCTGAAGTCACGGCTGTGAAGGGAGTGATCATGCAAAACATTGAAAAGGTGAGGGCATCTCTTTCTTCGGAATGTTGTGTTGTTTCTCCTGTGTGCGGTAGCAGCAGCAGCAGTTGTGGAAGGCCAACGGAAACGTCTGCCGCTGAAAGTAGTACTGCAATGTTGACCAGAGTAAACGTTCGAAAGTTTTGAGGACGAACGAACGAACTGACCATTCACTGAAAATTGCAAATTCAAACTTGTTCCAATTAGTTTTAGGAACTTTTTCCATAATACCACCAAAGTAATCGTCGAATCAATCTTGGACGACCAAATAAAAGAGCATGCTGTCTGGCAAAAAAGATTTTTTTGCTCGATATACAGAAAGATAGTTGAAATTGTCTGAATGATTCGGCGTTTCAAACATGCTTTTGAATAATCTCAACATTGCATCCTCTCTCTGTGTAATGTTTATGCCACTCTATGCCATGCTCTCATGCAATTTTCCAGAAATCAAAAGAAGCTATGCTCCTTCCCCCTTTTTTTTGGCAGCTTTTGGAGCGCGGCGAGAAGCTGGAGGTGTTGGTGGACAGAACAGATTTGCTTAGGAGCGGGGTGAGTTCCTACAAAACGCGATGTTTAACTATTCGACGGTTTTTATTGCTAAGGACTGTGATAGAGAGTGCTTTCAGATCGGGAGATTGTTCGTATTCTCACATAGAAAAAAAGGCATACCCCATTGGTGTTCCAAACACTCTGAAAGGTCCTGCTTGCGTTTATCTGCACATCAACTTATGGGAAGTTTTTTAGCTTTCTGAAAACCTCAGCGACAATGTCCCAGTGTCTGTTATGGGGGGGGGTCTACCACAATAACCCTTTTTAACCCTTTTCCCCTCGCAAAAAATATGCAGGCTGAGAACTTCCAACGACAAGGCAAATCCCTCCAAAATAAGATGTGGTGGGAAAACGCCAAAGCCAAGGTCATGATTCTGCTCATTCTGATCATAGTGGCCATCATCATTTGGCTGACCGCCTGCAAAGGATTCGTGTGCCACTGATGCGAATTGACGCCCTGGACAAGCCCATAAACATGTTACATCATATTTCGCAGATGAACTTTTCACACGTAGAGCGGGCATGAGATTGGTACTCGATGTTGACCGGTTGTAACAGATGTTGATGGCTGCATCAACATGCTGAGAGTGAGCGAGTTAGTCGCTACCTCCCTTCGTAGAAGATGGGCCTACTGAGTGGGTCTGAAGCTGAAATTGAAATTGGAACGCGACAGATTGTAGCCTCTCAGATTAAGTATTCGATAATTTGCTTATTTTTTTCGACGTTGAATTTCGTGTTGATTGTTTACCATAAAGAAAGGCACATTCAGATTTTTGTGATCCATTTTCACCTGTTGTCTTGACTAGCGATTTGTTGAACAACATTGAAGCTTGCTTCTGGGTAGGTTGAGCGTCCCTTTGTCAACGAAAGAGCGTTTTTTAAACCTTCACCTTACCAATGGGTTCACCCACGTTTGCTTTCAAACGTCACAGATGGCACTTGTAAAATCTAAAGAAAGGGCAGAATCAACACTAAATACTCCAAAGTCGGTCGTTTCCTCGTCAACAAACAAAAAGATGCCACCGCAGAAAAAAATCACCTAAAAGATCAATACCAAACTTAAAAATGAATTCCCTTATAACAAATAACTTGGAATTCCTGAAGCTCACCCTCTTGAGAAACGAGAACAGGCGAAGGGAGGACAAAACCTAGCAATCATTGAAAGCCCTTGGGTTGAGGGTTGGGGTTTTAAGGTTTAGCTATATACAAGCATTAAGCAAAAAGCATGTACATGCCATTCAGGACTTTGAGAATTCGCCCAATCCGCAGCCCATCCTCATCCAGCAGCTTCCTCAGCAATGGGATCCTTCGCTTCGTCGTTGTGGGTAGTACTCCCCTTGGTGGGCCCCACAGAGGAGCTGGCTTCTGCTCCGCTGCCATTTGGCTTCCCAGCCGCTTCATTTTGAGGGGCTGCCTCCGCCTTGCTACTGCTGCCGGGCATGTTAGCTCTACTCCGAAGCGCCTCAAAGGCGCTCATACTCTCCTGATCAAAGCCTCCTGCAAACTGCAACACGAATGCAAAAGGATCGAAATGATGAGATAAGGGAAGGAGTGCACCTATCGTGTGCGAGAGGACTTGGAAAGACGGGGACTATTCGTCAAGTGTGACCGAATGAGGTATGGAGAGGAGGAAATCATGCTAGTGCCGAGTCTCCGGCAGCTCACCTGGTGGACTCTAAACGCAAAGCGCACGCCTTGCAGCAACAGGAATTCACGGAGAGGCTCAGTCTCCTGCTGCTTGCCCAGCTTGTCCAGCTCTTCTGTCACACACTTCATATAGCGCCGAGCAAGCTTTACCGAGTTCTCCTTGATCTGAAGCATGGAAAGCATGCAACCTCAGGATCCGAACATCAAAAAAATAAAAAAAAGGCAACAAGCTGATTTCCAGATTACGACAGTTCCCAGTAGAGCTAAGACTGATTAGAAATACATGTTCTGATTGTTACTTTGACAGTGAGGTTTTCCTTCCACGGGCTCCCCTGAAACCCTTAAGAAAATCAATTGTCCTCCACATGCTTCGTTTCTTTTCGGTATACTATGGTTAGTTGATGTGCACCTTGCCAACGAGGCCAGCATCGGTCATCCACTGTGTTGGAAGTTTCAATTCTCTGCAGCGAACCATGGCGGTATCTCTATTGCGAAGAAGCGCCATGATGTTCTGCTCCGCCCTGGAGACATCACATACAAGACACGACCCATTAGTTATGGCTGCCACTTCAACATGGAATAAAGTCAAAGTCAAATCCTGGCCCTCTCAATGGTGGAGATTTCGAAGCAAATGCCGTAAAGAGTTTCACTACGCAAGGCCAAGCCAAATTTTGGAATGCAAGTGGTCATGGAGACGAAAGATAAAGTACCCTTCCCACATGTACGAACACAACAATCTCCAACTTATTCAGAAATGTCAAATAGACGATTGTTTTTCAGGGGAAGGAAGAGGGTTTCCACACCCAGAGACGGCTGCTGTTGCGGCTTATTTTATATGGAATAAATCCACAGTTACACTCCCAGCACTATGATGCAATTCTGAGCTAGTGAGAACCTAAATACACAAAAAGGCTTCAATGTTTGTAAATTCCATAAAACATTACACATGCTGAATAGATGACGTTTAGATCACGGAATTACGAAACTCCAGCAATACACGACGAGCATCAGATTTAAAGCAGACTCGTCTCTTCATGCAACATTGCATCCGTGGCGCATAACGTCATTCGTTCTCTGATGAATAACCCCTCTTACACAGAACATTACCACAAAAAGTTCGCAGAAAATGACACTACCAAAGGTGGACAAATGGCTCACTTTTCCAACATAGCCTGCATTTGTTTGAGGGCCGAGTCCAATGGTACTTGTGGATCATCCTCCCCACAGTCTCTGACTTCCTGCTCAAGGCGTTGGAGGTCAAGGTATTCAAACGCTGCTTCTCGCATGGCGTCTGCTTTAGCATCCGGCCAGTCAAAGTGTTTCAGTACTGCACGTTCATCGACCTGGTTCAAACAAAACAAAGAACCCCGCACCACTTTCCCATGAGAGCAGCGATGGTTCACCAACACATCTAATAGAAGATCTGAATAATGGAAGAAATTTGTCGCTCCAAAAACAACTGTCTTCTCAATCTTACAAAAGTCACTACGGCTTGGCTGTGTGGTTCAACTGGAAATGCGGGTAGTTAACGCCATTAGCAAGAAGGTCGTTGTAGAGAACATAGAGGAGGCATTGAACGGTAATGGGGCATCCATACGAGCACTCCCAAAGTACAGCTCTTGGGGGACACACACAGCTATCACTGAGGTTACCGTAGTCCTAGTGCTATAAGAGTTGCCAGGGCCAGGATGCCCATCACTCACCAGGAAGGAAAGCTCCTCGTCCAGCCAGCTCACGAAGGCCACCACATCATTTATATCGGTGTAAGCGGCATCTCTCACAGCCTTCCCCAATGAATTCACAAAATCCCCTTGCGTTTCCACATCGTGCTTGACCTGATACACAGAAACCACATGTGATTCTCCCCTTCTATGAGAAAGAGCAGCCACTGTACACATACAGTCCTGTCAAGCACACTAGGACTAGTATGTGTACTACATACTACTTATACATAAATAGGCAGCAACCAAACGATAATGCGGATAATTGCAACCGATAGAATTGGGCTGGAAGAACTCACGGCCAGCAAGTGGGAAGATCGATTCTCAATCTCTCCAATCATGTTATTCCGGGCGTCTGAGAAACTTTTCCCACTTGTGCTTTCACCACTTGACACTGTCGTAACACCGTTCTCTTTCTTCATGAGAGCCTGGTAAAACGACACCAATTCAGGTGCCCTGTGCATTCCACTGCCCCCTTTTCCCTTTCCACCTTTTTTGAAAGGGGGAGGCGGTGGAGGTGGGGCACCTGGGGGGCCTGGGGGGCCTGGTGGCTTTGGAGGTCCTCCTGCAAGGCGAAGAGGAGGCGGAGGAGGTGGTGGAGGAGGGGGGCCGCTGCTATTTCCAGCCGCTTTTGGGCCGCTAAGGGGAGGGCCACCAGGGACCGGTCCTGAACTGGGAGGTGGAGGGGGCCTGGCAACCCTCGGTTCCCTTTTCTCAAACTCTGCAACAGCAGGGGCCTTCTTTGGAACCGCTGGAAGTGCTTTACCCTTACTCTGGTCATCATTCACCACCCTTCTTTCTGTACCGGGTCCTAACATATTCCCCAATAACGGGAACAGTCGCTGAGCATCGGGACCTTTCTTTGATCTTAATGACAATGACGAGCTCTTGGAGGGTCTTTTGCTCCTATCCTGTGATGGTTCCGGCCTTGACACCTTCGTGTGTGGTTCTGGCCGAGAGACTTTTATCGCAGGCAGCTTCTGCTGCGGTTCTGCGGACGTATGGTTCGCAGCAAGTACATTCTTATTCTCCACCGATCCATTTCCTTTTTCGACAAGGTTACCTCCGCGTTCAACAGGGTTACCTCCGAGTTCAACAAGGTTACCTCGACTTTCCACAAGGTTACTTGCTCCTACTTCAATTACCTCATTAACGCCTCTCACTACCTCACTTGCATAATCCGCTATATCACTTGGACCTCCCACTTCCTCAATATCAAAGCCAATAACATTGTCAATGCCGATCGCATCAGGCTCTGCACTTGGCTCTTGAGAGGCATCAACAGTTTCACCGTGGCCTACATCAACAGCAGCACCTTGACCTACATCAACAGCAGGGCCTTGGCCATCAACTGCATCCTCCAGATGCCTTGACCTGCTCCTTCCCCATCCCCTGAGCTTCCTGAGGAGTTTGGAACTCATCTTTTGCCTGTCAAACGATCCCCGACTCGACGTTTCCTCTGATATTGAGAGGCTGTCGTCAGTGTCGAGTGTTGAAGCCGAGCCAGTGGACATTGTGTCGTCATCACTCAGTGCGTCAGGCTCAGCGAGCTCCGGAGCATGCATAGCCAGCATGGTGGGAGCCACATATGATGACATCAGCTGCTTTGCCAGGTCCTGCATCCAGACCAGTCCAGACAATGTCCATGATGAGTTGGGGAGCATCATGGCTAAGAGACTCAGCTGAACAAGGCCTAGGAATTACAAGAAAGTCCTTAAAGTCTTGCTTACAAGTTCTTCACAAACATGTATTTCAAATGATTGGTAGACTATGTGCAGCTAATGTAATATAATCCTTTCCTAGTATCAATACATCCAATCTTCACAAAATCAACTTGATCTACAACCATAATGAAAAGCAAAACATAAGCCTCTACTGGGGAACGGCTTGCAATAGAACATTTAGTCTTGGATTTCCGGATTAGCAGAAAACTCCCACCTGCGACCGAGGGCTCAAATCCTTGTTCAGGTCAAGTGCAGTTGCCCTCCCAGGAGCCGCTTTTAAATTGCGCAGCTCGTAGCGTAGACAAGCGTTCACCCAACGTAGGTACACCATCTCCTCCACCTCCGTAAAACGGCCACTTTGCATGCTCTCCAGTTGGGATACCAAGTCTGCCACACGCTGCCGCAGAAGGACGGCCTCTGCTTGGAGGGTCCGTACCTCCTGAAACTGCAGCACCCTTCCACAACATTCTCATAGATGCAGGGCAATATCTGAAGTTCTGGCCAGAGGCCAGCAGTCTCGAGCTTACAGACAGCAAACACAGTGAAGCCTGATGGGCGCGGTGCTTGATCCCAACTTGGCCAGCTAGTAGATTGAAAAACGAATTCTCATTTCTACTACCCTTTTCGCAATGGCTTCTTGGAACGGAACCTCGTGAATTTTATGAGCCAACTCATCTGCACTTCTGAGTTTGCGCTTCCTCTTTTAACATATATTAGCCAATTTGATGAAATGGTAACGAACACCCGGTTGCCAGGCATCCTATGAATTGTGTTATATTTCAAGGCCGCAGCAAACACCCTTCCACAAATTGTACCAGTTGAAATGGGCACACTCACATCTGAGCCATTAATGCGATCAAGGTGAGCTTGGTATTCGGACAACTGTACGCTCATCTTCCGCTTTTGCAGCTGAAGATCCTTGAAATTCCGTCGCAACTCCAGAAGCTCAGTCTCAGTTTCTTGAAGCTTCTGCAGCTCCGGCAGCAGACCTACTGTCAGTTCACCCACAGCAAGGCTAATGGGCAGGCGGTGAAACGTGGCTCTTGTTATGCGATGCAAATGGGTGACGGGCTCTCATGCAAGTTCCCTGGGGAGAAAAGCGCCAGAAGCCATAATTTTGTTAATAAGCAAGTTTCGGATCCATGCAACCCTGGAATCTGTTACAGGAATAGGCAGGAAAAGCATTTCTCTCACCTGCTGGGTCCTTTCATACTCCTCCTCCTGCTCCCTCAGCTTTGCTTCCCGACTAGCTAGCTGTTCTTCTTGTGCTCTCAGCCCTGCTAACTTCTGTTTGGCCAGCAGGAGCTCTGAACTCGACGATAAATTCCAGACCTGTTTCTGTAGCTCTGCCTCCCTTGCCCGAGCTTCACTGAGGTCATTCTCCACCTTCTCTAGAACCAGCTTGTTTGCGCGGAGAACCTGCAGTGACCATCACACAACTACCAAACTGCCAAGATTAGCTAGACATACGTCACCACGAGAGTCCTGAGCCCAACTGATCAAAATTTCAACAAGTCTAATTCGCTTTCGTCTGCTTGATGACAAGGCTGTACATGATAGGTGTGATAAGAGCCTGCTATCTCCCACATCCATTCATGCCATATGGATTATCCTATGTCTCTAATCTCTTGAAGATTGCACATAACAAATTTTACAGACATGTCATCTCAGGCACGGCGAGTCCATTTGCTAACTTTCAAAAAAACTCAACACTAGTCGACAATGCACTTGAACTAGTCAACAGTGTTGATCCCCTGTAATGCTCGCGTAACACAAAACAAGATGGTTTGAAAATTAGTTCATAAGATAAAACAACAAGCAATCCAAGTCAGAAGTGATGAAGACTACAATAAGCACATACTCTTAAAGTGGAAAAGCTTTAGACATACCTGTAGCTCCTCGTCCTGTTCGTGTACTCGCCCTCTCAGGTCCCACAGCTCCAAAGTCTCATCACTTGGTGTATTTTCCAGCTCTATGCTCTCGTCCATTTTAGGATTACTTGCCAGATTACTGTCGTAATCTCGCTCATCTGCCTCCTCAACCTCAAAGAGATCCTCCCCTGACATAAGGCTCTCAAGTTCTGGGAGGAGCAACGCTGAGAAGTCCGGCTCATTTTCCTGCATACATCACGGGTCGATAGTGAGGGGGAGAGTTTAACGGGTGACGAATGTACGTTTGCATGAAACACTTTAACAATGAAGTCTGCCATTCAGGGAGAGTACGAGAGGATTCAAAAAAAGTGATGAACAACCAAAGCTTTTGAAATAAGAACTTGCACATTCTATGCATAAAGTTAAGCTGTACATAGTAAAACGGAGTTCAAAAAAGACGTAGAGTGCAAGATGTCTGCTAGTCCTCACCTAAAAACGTTTCGAGAAACTGGAACAAGCATTGGCTTAATAACCTACAGGAATATGCGCGCTAACAGAAGCAAAAGAACACTAGGCCGACATGACGGTTCAGTTCCCTCTCTCACCTTTTCTTCATTTCCTCGGCTAACTTCTGCATCCAAAAAAGCCGACAGCCGCGCAAATGCTCCAATTCAATGCCAGGAAAAATGGCACTTAACGCGAGAAAATAAAGAATCTACAAAAACGAAACAAGAACGAGTTTCTAGTGGCAATCTAGCACAACAAACAATGCCACTTTTCAAAGCGAAAGGACCATACAATGTAGCGATTCAGATAAAGAGAATTCAACACCTGTCTGATGAATGATAACAATGCAGAGTATTGCAATTTTTTGGACCTGCAAAAGAAAGAAAGGCTACAGCGGCTACCTTTTTTGGCTTTAAACGGGGCTAAACCGCGCAAAAAATTGCTGGCAACAAAGCCAGCGACAGAACAAGTGACGGCAATGGCCAAGCGGTCAGCCATTGTTGACCCTATTCACAGAAATTCTTTAAAACAAAAGCAGGGAGCGAGGCCGCCCGCGCATTCGTTCCTTCCAAGCACATTCAAAGTGAGGCAAGGGCGCCTGTGCAAGGCAGGGCCTCGCCCAAACGGAGCGGATCCACCCACGCGGAGTTCAACATCAGCCCAATCATCAACTCGCGATCCCCAGCGTTCGCACTCTTGGTGGATCCAACTGGTACCCTGCTGAACCTGTGGGAGTTTAACCAAGTCGAGGTTCTAATTCATCCATAGGACAGTACAAGTGGACTTTGAACTTAACAAATCTACGAGGCAGATCAACTTAAAAAAAACCTTCCATATGGCCGTATGCCTCCGGATGAAGAGTTGAATGCCAAGATCCAGGTCCACTCGTTGGAGGTCAAGGTTCAACCGTTAAGTAGCCGTTGCGACGAGCAAAGCCGAAAAGCGCGATTCGCGGTATCCATGTTGACGAATCAGCGTTCCACGTGGCAGATCTAGGGTCGGTGGATCCGCGAAGTCCTCCCAGGATCCGCCGTCGGCGCCGAGTTTGCAAACCGCCGGCGAGTTTGTGAACTGCGGCCAAAGTTGCAAACCAGCCAACCGCTGGCAAAGGTTCAAGCCGCACCACTCCAAACTTGAAGCAGTTTGGCTCTTGGCAGAAAGTAGCTTGGAGGGCCACTGGGCCAGCAGTAGTCAGCAGGCGTTCAGATAGAAGATGAGCTCAGGCTGTGAAAAGGATATCTTGCGCTTTGAAACCATACCAAATAGAGGCTTGTTTGAAGCATCATGTGTTCAGCGCAACTTCCCTGCAGTGAGCTCAATAATACCCGCGAGCCAGGAAAGATGCTGCATTGCTTGATGTATCCAGAGTTTGAACCATCCAACCTGCAAGGCTCTGCAGATTGTAGCCGAACATAACTCACATGCCTGCCTCGTCTACACCTAAATTGAGTGGCTGGATGGGAATTGGTGGAGGTTTTGAGAGGGGCAAATGTTCATTGGCCGGCATTGGATAAATGGAATCCAGTCAATGGAGGCCTGGAGTATCTCAAGGTGTGCGAAAGGTGGCAGTTACCTTTTTCTTCATTCACGTCTTAGCGAAAGCAATGCAAACATGTCACTTCCGACCTTAGATGCCAAGCTACGACTTGAAATGGAAAGGCAATAAATTTCAGTTTGTTGTGTTTCAAGCTCGTTCGTTTCTAACTCAGCCTTAAGTTCTGCCGACTATTTTATCCGCTTACGCTTAAGCATACTTGTGCCCTTATTGATGAGGCCCGTATATGTTCGTGGTTCGTTTCCAAAAGAAAAAAACATTTTGTTAGGCTGGGACGGTGTAATTAGTTTTCAAGATGAGTCATTTTGTTTATTTTTATTTTTTATTTTTATTCCCGTTTGTATAAAGCCACTCTATTTATTTATCTTGCACGAAGGTGCAGGGTCTTGCCGGTGATGCAAAAGTTCAGGCAATGGCGTCCTCCCAGGGTTCAACATTCTACGGTGCCATTGGACGGCACGAAAGAGTAAGCCATCGCTTCGTCGCTTAGCCGATTCGCCGTTTTGTAATGCTCCAGTTTGTTATGCGGGAGAAAGTCAGAGAGCGCAATCGGAAGTAACTCCATACCATAGTTGCTGAATGTACTTCAACATTTTGAAACCAAAGCTAATGCTTGGAAAGTGCGAAAGACAAACTGTCTTCACTGAATGAATTTAGATGGGATCAGTTATCCGTGTTTGAAGAATGCTCTGCAAACAGCTGTGCAGAGGTTCGAACTTCCGGGACTCGCGAAGAGTTCTCGATGATACTAATTTTGTAGGTTCTTTGATTGTTATTGGTTCAGATCGAGGCACAGTTTAAAGACATTCTCAACCTTGCTTCAAACACTCTTGGAAATGGAACGAATGAATCTTCAAGGATGTTGGACATGGAAAAGGAGAGCGCTGCTCATCCAGTCTCCTCTCAGGATGGTGAAGGGTCACATTCAACATCCAATGAGACGGAGTTACGAGAGGGGCTAAACATTTATCTTGCACAGGTGCGTGGTAGTCCAGTGTCAGAAAGTGTTTCTACAGCTTGCCTTTCTGCATCCCGCTGCATGTAAGCAGAAAGAGGGCCGTACGTAACCCATCAGACTAGCCAGGAGGACACATTCGCCCAATTGCAACCTTATCCCGGGACTGACTTCGAGACAGTGTTCGCCTTCTCAAATATCTTTGGTTATGAACGGATAGTTGTTTAAGTCACCTTGCGCTTATGTATCTTCAGGTTCAATATCATCGGACAGGTTTCATATGGAATCCGAACGCTCTCTGAAGAAGAGTAAAAAATGCTGCAGTGGTTTTTGACAGGTTTCTTAACATCTAATGGGTGACCTTTATTGCCATTCCCAGGCTCCTATTTTGAATCGTGGAGAAGCCAACGCGTCAGCCAGTCTGCACAAGTTACTCCAAGATCTTTCTATTGTGAGGCTCTCTCGTGGAAGCTGGATGCTTTGGCCCTTGATGAATAGTGCTTCTGAACATGGTGTCTTACCATTCATCCCATTGCAAACTTTCCTGCAAATTTGGCATTAGATTGCGTGTTCTGTTTTGTCTTGGCCTGGGACTAAGGCCATGGCCATGTCCGTTGCTATATCCACGGCCATGCCCATGCCCCTACCATGCTCCCTGGCCCAGATCCGTGCCCATGTTCATGCTCAGATGCTGGGTCAGGCCTATGCTTGCCATTCTGCCCACTGCTCATCCGGCTACTGCTGTGATGACCATGCCAAAATCTGACGTCATTGTGTCATGGCGTCATGGGCGTGTTGCTGTCATGGTGCACGTTGATTAGCTTATACAGTTGCCGCAGTCATTTTCACTTTCTTTGTTTGCTTATAGGTGGTAATTTTCCAGTCTTGTGTGGGGAGTAGGGGGTGGAAGACAAAATGATGTAGGCACATTATAGAAATCGTTTGATGATTGATCGTGTTTGCGTATGATGCAGCCAAACTGTATAGATGAAGAAATCGTGGCGAGTATGAACTTGTGGATGAGTGTCACTGGGTCACGGTCGAGCACCCACTACGATCCATTCCATAACTTGCTTTGCCCAATTGTTGGCTCAAGACGTGGTAAGCTTCACGACGGCAACGTCTATGCCTTCTATAGCGATGACATGTCACGTTGTGTAGACTGGTTGATTGTGCAATTAATGGAAGTTTAGGAAGGCAGCACCTTGTTCTCAAGATTTGAAGCGGAATACTTTCAGGGGATGCTTAAGTAGACTGAGGCTTGTGCTTGTGTGGCAGTGACACTTTGGCCCCCTTCGTCTACGCCTTACCTTTACCCTCTCGCCCTACACGGTGAAGCGTCTAACCACAGGCAAGTAATGCTAATCTCTGTAATAACTTAGCTTTTCCAACTTACCTTGGACCTGACATGCACATTATATGTATCTGCATACAATTTGCAATGCCTTTAAGGCTTGTTCTGTTTAGAGTTCTACGGATTTTCTCTCCCTTTTTTTCTTCTCGTTTTCTTATGAAAAGCAAGGATGGAGCGTTTGCATCATTCCGCAACGAAGTCTTGCATTGCTCAAGCGAGGGGCTTCTGATTGTTTAATGTTAAGGGTTCTACTTCTACTTTTATAAAAAAGGTGTAGGGGTGTCGGTCCTGGAGTAGCGCCTAAAGTGTGGCTCTTACTATTCATAACTGGGTTCCTCTCCCGTATGCCACAGTGCTGTGGACTTCGCAGCTCCCAACTATGTGCAGTTTCCCCTTTTCTGTGAAGCAGAGAAGACAAGTTTCTGCGTGACCATCCTCCCAGGAGATGCCCTTTTCATCCCCGAGGGCTGGTCAGCACTACTCCCAACCCTAAATGCCACTCCTCTAAAACGCTCCTGAAGGCATACATCTCTCTGATTCATTCTTGATGCCATAGATGATAGAGCTTTATACGTGACTGTGACAGGTGGCACCAGGTGGATGCTGACAGCGTAGCACTGGCAGTTAACATATGGTGGCCCTCCCTTACGAGTACAACTTTTGGCTCACATATGGATGCATACTATGCCCGACGGATCATTTTGAGGTGGGTCCTCCTTGCAATGCTTTTGCATGAGGCCTCCTGCATTCGCTTTGAAGCCCAGGTCCAACGAAGATCCACTTTTAGAAAAGGGATTTGGAAAAAAGGTCGTTGAACTTCTGCGCTCTTGTTTGAAATGATCACCTTCGATGTACTGCTAGTATGGCAACACTTGTAATACAACTTCTATTTCTCAAATCATCACTGCAACTTGTAATTTGCGCTGTTCCTTGAGTAAGGAACTATTGTCGTTAGTTGTGTACCGTTTGGCACTTGAGATTTACATGTTGCCTATGTCGTCGCTTTTTTTGCCATATTGGGGAGCTCTGGGACATAAACAGCCTGGTCGATGCAGAGAAAGTAAGCCATCCTCCCTCAATGAAAGGCAGGGTCGTTGCACGGAGACTCCTTGAACTTTTTTGCACATGCTGACTCATTTCGTCCACACGCATACATCAGATCAACGCCTAAGTTGCTGACTGTATCGCCGTTTGCTCATGGGGCAGAAACGCATGCTGGAAAAGATCGTTCCGTACACTGTTGACTACGTCAGTCCATCATCCGCCACAGCCTCCCCCATAGCAGAGCGCCGAACCGCCACTAGTGATCTGCCAGGTGGCAGCCTTGGGGACGCATCTGCACGCCAATGGATTGCACAAGGTCATGCAGATGGGTCTAGCTCAATAGAGGATGAAGAGGCAGGGGGAAAGGAACATGCTCGACATGTTTTTGGCAAATTAACCAAAGAAGAGGCTGAATTTCTTAAAGCACTCGTGCTTGTTTCGGCCCATGCATACAAGGCGGAACCTATGGCTAGAGAACAGATTTGTAGAGCAGATGAGGAGGAGAAAAGCTTTGGAAGAAATTGGGAGACTTCTTCTGCGAGCGGCTGGTCTGCAGAGGATGATACTGTAGCACAGGTCCTAGCGGCTTTGGAGCCTTTGCGGCTACTAAGAATCCTCCAAGTGATGGCTGTAAGCTGTTTCCCTTTTCCTTACGAACACCGATAATATCAAAGTCAGTGCTGTTGAGCTTTATTCGATCAAGTCAAGTGTGCAGGAGATTGTTGATGAAACATGGCCTTTATTACATTATATGGGAAGGGCAGTATTAGGGCCTAATTGGGCCCTAATACTGGTATGAATTCTTTTAACCTTAATATGGTTGAACAAGGGATTGCCTGATGGTTACCAGGAGAAATTTCCGATGTCTTTGCGGATCCTTATTCTTCACGGCCTATCCCCTCCTGCAGCGGAGCTGCTGACCACCAAACTGGAAGAAGCGGATTCGCAGTTGGCTCATCAACAGTTTTCAACCGATGACAGGTCGGTCTTTCAATGAACTTGCGATGCAGTGCCATAGAAAAATCCCCTCGATCGCTTCTCCTTGAGGCAAGCGCTTGCAGCCAAGCTTTTAGGAGAATGAGCGCCAACACTGTTTTGAGACTGTTCTAGGTTTCTTGAGCTGCAGGAACGCAAAGGACGAGACGTTTGGAAATCAAGAAGACTTCTACAAGCTCTTTTACAGCGTTTTTGACGACCCACAAGACGCAATGGCTGTTCTTCTCGCCGCCAAAGAAAGGTTTGGAAGCTTGGTGAGGACTGCCACCTCCCAGTGTGTGCTTAGCATTTGCTGTCGTCAAAAAGTTGGATTTTTTATGTTTAGGGCTACAGCTGTTTGTATTTTGCTCTACTGCAAGCTGCCGCATTGTTTGACGCCCGCGATTGGTGGGGTTGCAATAGCACTCAATCGACATGGGGTTGCAGAAATCTCAAGTAACAGCTGGAAGTACCCTCCTTTGCTGCAGGCGTTGAAGGTAGTCCTGAAGGGAGTCATCGGGGCTGATTGCTCTATCTCAACCTTTCCATGACCGATCTCTTCCCTGTTGAACTACGACACATATACAGACAGATGTGTCCGAGTTGGAAGTGGGTTGCATGCCCAAGCAAGCAAGCGGGCATGTTAATGTTAGCATGGTTTGGAATACGTGTTACGTTCCAAATAAATCAAAAACCCTCGTATCCCGAGTTATTTTCTCCTTTTCTTTTTCCCTGTTTGGGATAAATTCCATTCACTAACAGAATTCGAATTGTCGTCGTGTGGGATATCTTCAAATACACCTCTGACATGCTTCGGGAATACTCTTACGTGGTCGTACTCAACTCCGCTGCAAGCACATCTTGGCTTCAGCTGTTTACCATGTGGGAACCTTCTTGCACATGCCATCCTCAGCAACGACTTCGGAGTTCAGAAACACTTTTCGTGCCATCCCTCAAGCTCTGTATACTGTAGCGCATGCTAGTCACTGTGTGAATCCACTGCAGTGGGAGAATGGATTGCCGACTTGGCATTGGTCACGCGGTAGCGACGCCATCCAATGTTTTACATAAAAATGCAAGTCTGTACCAGTCTGCAGAAGTACCAACTTGAAAAGTAAACCAAAAATAAAAACGGATTAGAAAGTGACGACACTATACTTGAACCTGTTACTTCTTCTGCCATATACGGCCACTGTTGCTGCTGTCCCAGTGCATGCCATGCCATGCTCATGTGTTCCCGAGGAGGCCATGCCCATGCTCATGCACATGCGCCATATTTAAGCGCCTCTCCCATCCCCTTGAGAGGAGCCCTTCCATAGATGGCGGCCATGGCGTGTGGAGTGCGAGCAGGGCACCATGCGCGGCGCGTCCTCTCCTCCCTGCGCCTCATCTCATCTCCTCCAACCCTCTCTCACCCTTTAGCCCTATTTCGGCCGCCAGGTTTCACTCCCGGCCATGACCTCCACCTCGGGGGGCATTCCTCCTGCCGCGGCCCTGGTGGCACGGTGTTACGCCACCTGGCAACAGAGGCCCGAGAGACAATGCATTATGATGTCGTGGTGGTCGGAGGGGGGCCGGCCGGGCTGGCAGCGGCAATCAGGCTGCGACAGCTGGCAGCGGAGGGAGGGAGGGATGTCAGCGTGTGCGTGGTGGAGAAGGGCGCAGAAATTGGTACGTATTTGAGGGTCTAGAGGTTGGAGCTATCATGGAGGAGAGGTTAGAATTAGGGTGAAAGGCGAAGAACACTTGAACCTCCTTCTGTGCGAATTTTCAGCCAAATTTAAAAAAAATATATATGTACAAGCAGAGCTTCGAATTTCCAGATTTTAGGAAGTTTTAAAAGCTTTTGGGAACCCTGCGCTTCTTTCTTCTGAAGCAATCTTTAATTTTTAAAAAAGGAGGGCTGCCAGACGAACAATCGTTCCAATATCAGATTGGACTAAGTACGTTTAGGAGAGAGGGCGGGGAGAGGCAGAGGGTCAATGAGAGGTGTGAGCCTTTGCAGCTCAGGCACCTCTGATCGCTTTTCATTCTTCTTTACCTCAAAGTACTTGATTTGATAGATAAACTTAGTAATGCGAATTCTTGTCAGGCATGGCTGCGATATCTTAGATGACGTGGCGGGTTCTGGTTGGCCGCAGGAGCTCACATCCTCTCAGGAAACGTTTTCGAGCCGAGAGCATTGCATGAACTCATACCCGATTGGAAGAGCAAAAATGTGAGTCAATTGTTTGGAGAGCTGTTTAACGGCTTTCCAACAGTTTCAGCATGTGGAGGATGCAGAGAATGCAGTGTTTATGTGGCTGACTGAATAAAACCGTCGCTTCTTTTTATGGTTTGCGATGTCTCTCTCTCCCCCCTCCCCATTTCTCTCTCTCTCTCTCTCTCTCTCTCTCTCTCTCTCTCTCTCTCTCTCTCTCTCTCTCTCTCTCTTTCTCTCTCTCTCTCTCTCTCTCTCCTTTCTCCCTCAGCTCCGCTCTCGCGGCATCTTTTGCTCCCAGTGCTATCGCCCTTTCGAGCCTTTAGCATGTTCTACGCCCCCCTCCCTCGTTTTCTTATTGCCCCTCCTCTCCCTCTCACTCTCCCTCACACACCAAATTTTCTTCTTTCTCCTTCCGTCTTTCTCCGTCTCCCATTCTGAACGAGTCCACTGGTGTCAACTTATTCTCAAGTGAAAAGAGGTTTATCAAATTAGTTGCAATAATGTCACTGTTTTGACTAACGTCGTCTCCGGTTCCCTGTCCCAAATTCCTGTAAAACTGACTTTGAGAAATACGTGGCGGTGGTTGTGGGAAGGCCCACAGGCCCCTCTACATGTGGCAGTTAAGAAAGATCGTTTTATGTTTCTTACAGAAAAACGGCATTTCTCGATGCCATCGCCCTTCAGCAATGAAGGAAACTTTGTCATCAGGTGAGTCAGTTACTTTTCAGCCATTACCATACCCTCCGCATTCCTTTCCATTTCCCAAGTTTTCCTTGCCTCCCTTGTTGAACATCACGTTGGAAGTGGAATGAATATACTTTGGAGCCTTTTCCTCCTTCCTTCATATTCAATAACGCGTGACAGAGTTCAAAGTGATGCTTTCATAGAGAGTCTTTTGATAGTCTATAAGTTTTCATATCTCTTCGTAAGTATTCATGTTATTCTTCGTGACTTTGCATTGCCTGTAGCTGTATGGACTTTGAAAATAAATCTCTTCCACACTTTTTCTGTCTCCCTCTTGCTCCCTTTGCTGGATACAATCTATTGTCATTTACTGCGTTGTAGATACTGGCTTGATACAATCGTTTGAGTAATGGAATGCAGCTTGAGCCAATTTGTACGGTGGCTCGGTCAACAAGCGGAAGAACTTGGAGTCGAAATTTACCCCGGATTTGCAGCGAGTGAAGTGAGATTATCTCCTGCCCATAGGGCTTCCACTCAGAAAGCCAACTTTTCCTCGCTCTCCATATCTTTTACTTGCACTCAAAAGTATGTGGCATCTTTCTTGTTCCGAACCGACGTTAAAAAGAAAAAAAATGCGCCTTTTTTGTGCCGTACTTTGTTATGGAGGGAGCAGGTGTTGTACGGAGAGGGAGGTGGTTGGGTAGAGGGAGTCGCTACAGGAGACATGGGCCTCTCAAAGGAAGGCGTTCCCAAGCCCAATTTTGCCAGAGGGGTAGAGCTCAAAGGTGAGATAGGGCCCCTTTTACATGGAGAGAGAGAGAGAGATAGAGAGAGAGAGAGAGAGAGAGAGAGAGAGAGGGAGGGAGAGTGATGTCGAGAGTGGCATCGAAAGTGATGTTGGGAATGTTAGTGGCGCGCATACGTGTGTCGGACGAGGATGATAGGGAGGGGTTTGTTTTGGGCGGTGGATGGAGCAGGGAGGGTGACTCTCTTTGCGGAGGGCTGCAGGGGGTCTCTCTCTGAGGTAGGGCCTCTCTCTGCTCTCCGTTCGGGGAATACCAAGATAACATCCGTCTGGAAGGGTTTGAATTCCGATAATCAGATTACCAGTAGTTGTTTTTGTCATAGCTAACCATGGACTATGGGCCTTACCTCAATGACTCACATTGTTCCATCAGGTGGTCGAGCAAGGGGAGTTATTCAGCCCTGGAAGAGCTTGCGCAGTTCACCTTTGTTGACCAGAAAGAGATTGTTTTTTTTCAGAATTCTTTGTAGGCTAACCAATGTTGGTTAACCACCGTTGGGTGCAGGAGGTAATAAAGCGATTCAAGCTTCGCCAGAAGGGCGGCGCGCAGCATCAGACCTACGCCCTAGGCATCAAAGAGGTAAGAGCCCCCCC